>JAAGKR010003869.1:0-35000 GCA_011419295.1 Clarias macrocephalus
AAATGAGTGTGTGTGTGTGTGTGTGTGTGTGTGTGTGTGCGTGTGTGTGTGTGTGTGTGTGTGTGTAAAAGAGTGTATGTGTATGTGTAACTGTGTGTGTGTGTGTGTGTGTGTGTGTGTGTGTGTGTGTGTGTATGTGTGTGTGTAAGAGTGTATGTGTAACGGTGTGTGTGTGTGTGTGTGTAAATGAGTGTGTGTGTGTGTGTGTGTAAAAGAGTGTATGTGTATGTGTATCTGTGTGTGTGTGTGTGTTTGTGTGTGTGTGTGTGTGTGTGTGTGTGTGTGTAAAAGAGTGTATGTGTATGTGTATCTGTGTGTGTGTGTGTGTTTGTGTGTGTGTGTGTGTGTGTGTGTGTACAGGCGAAGAACAAATGCCCTCATTTTCAGAATCTCATTCCAATCCTTTCTTGGCTCAGTTTGGTTCCATGAACATGTCGAGTTTGGTGTACTTCACTAGGTTTGTACGTTTTAAAAATCGCCTTTGGAAAAAGTTCTTAGTATTGTATGCTTAATTAAAAATGCACACTTTGTTGTCTTTTTCTTTTTTACTCTGTAGAACTAAGTCCAGTGTTTCATGTACAATGCTATCACGTCTTCCCTCATCTGATTCGGTTTTATTTGGTTTACAAAACCAGGCCTTTAATCAGGAGCAAAGGTACAGGACCTCAGCCTGGCCTGTCCACAGCTGTAGCCACTGGTCATTGTATTCTGTCTGTAAGCCTTCTCTGTAATCTTACCTCGGTTTAGATGGGTGTGTCTGTACTATTGAAGTTTTGCAGCTGGTATTTTTATCCAGCATAGTGTTTCACTAAATGTTTACTAAAGCTTTACTCTAGAATTCTTCATTCATATGGATGAGACCTTCTCTGTGTTGCAGCGGCTTACGCCACTGTGTAATCCCATAGTGAATGGTATGAGTAGTGTCAAAACTTTATTTGTATTTGTATTTTGAATTAATTTGTTTATTTTCTTATTTGTTCATTAATTATTCATGTAGGAATCTATTATGATGTTGGATATTAAGGTTTGGTGACCAGCACAAGAAAGTCTGGCACCATACCAGGCAGCTGTAAAGGGTGTGTCCGATTCAAGGTTGCATCTGTGGCAGCTTTGTGGTTCTGACCTCTTGGCACAAATTAGCATGTTGACTCTTTACTGTCTCTGCATCTGATGCTGGCCTTCCATTGCACAAGTATTTTTTTCCCCCTGATTTTCTCCCTAATTTAGGCGTATCCAATTCCCACCTGTCACATAGGGGGCTCCCACATCAAGACTACTATTACCAGTCAGGTAGGACCACGTGATGCCGGCCAACCACATCTTTTTGAACTGCTCCCTCACGCACCATTGTAGGCGTTGGACAGCGCTATCCGCTCCTTCAGCTTGCGTGATCTCACAGATGCCCATGATTGGCAGTAGATCCGTGATTGATGTGAGAGCTAAGTGCCTCCCATCCCACCCTGGTGAGAGGTCGGCCAATCAGCACTCTCTAAGTCCCTGGCTGCGGGCAGCTACAGCATTACCCAGGAATCAAACTAGTGATTTCCAGCTGATAGGGCGAGCACTTTGGGGATCCGGATCCAATCCTAGGAACACTGGGCATAAGGCAAATCAGTTCACCCTGGATGAAGTGCCAGTCCAACACAGGGCATAATTTCCACACCTAAACACACACACACACACACACACACACACACACACACACACACACACACACACACACACACACCCTCATTGTCTATACTGCTTTATCCTGTGTACATTGTCGCAGGGGTGTCTGGAGCCTATCCCAGGAGACTTAAGGAGGACTGTGGGAGGACTTAGGGAGACTTAGGGAGGACTGTGGGAGGAAACCGGAGTACCACCAAACACAGGGAGAACATGCAAAGACCTTGTACACAGAGGTGTTAATCGAACCTGACGGGAATTGAACTCGGACGCTGGAGGAGCAAAGCGAAAGATAGAACCCTTAGATGTATCTATCTAACCTAAGGTAAATATTTGGTGAATATACACTGTATGGGAGACCAGCCCATTAAACCGCAGCATGCGCACACATGTTCACTCAAACACTCACTCTCACTCTGTATCTCTGCTTAATCCTGTATTCAGGGTCACAGGGGGCTGGAGCCTATCCCAGAAGACTTAGGGCACAAGGGTGGTATACCCTGGACAGGGTGCTAATCTATCGCAGGGCACACACATACACACACTCACACACTCATTCACACACTACAGCCAAACTGGGAACGCCAATTAACCTAACCTACATGTCTTTGGACTGTGGGAGGAAACCGGAGTACCCGGAGGAAACCTACCAAGCACGGGGAGAACATGCAAACCATGCACACAGAGTCATGGAATCGAACCCAAACCATGGAGGTGCAAGGCGACAGTGCTATCCACTAAGCCACCATGCCGCCCACACATGTCCACACTCAGGCTTAATTTATCCTTGCCTGTCTCTGTACTGCTATGATTTTTGAGAGGTAGGAGGAAACTGGAAAACACCCATGCAGAGACCCTGAACAGAACCTTTACACAGAGCTGAGGATCAAACATGACATCCAGATTTATTATCAACATCCAGTAATAGAAATATGAAGAGGAACTGGTGGCATGTTGGCATAGTGGTTAGCACTGTGGCCTTGCACCTCCAGGATTGAGGGTTTGATTCAGGCCTCACAGTCTGTGTGCGTAGAGTTTGCATGTTCTTTCTGTTGTACTCTGTTTTCCTCCACAGTCCAAAGTCATGCAGATTAAGTTAATTGTCGTCCCTAACTGCCCACAGTGTGTGTGTGTGTGTGTATATCTGAGATGGAATGGCACCCTGTCCAGGGTGTACACCGTCTCATGCCCAAAGTCTCATGATATAGGTTCCAGGCCCCCACGACCCTGTACAGGATAAGGGGAATAGAATATGACTTAATGAATAAAAAGGAACTGAAAAAAGACTCTATGCAGGTAGAAATTCCCGAAATGGCCACAAGGAGGCAGCAGCAGTCCAGGTTTCACAGTGCCGTAACAGTTGGACAAAGCGAGTTCTGGGTTCCCTGAACAAATATTAATCTAGGCTCCGAACCTCCCGTTTTCATTTGACATGAATTAAGATTAGATTCGCTTGTTTATTTATTGCATTTTTTGCACACCTATTTACACACAGGTGTATACACTACCATTAAAGGCTAATTAAATGCTAATTTTAAACAATATATTATATGGACAGTGACACAGAGCACATTAGCATTGCTAATTTGCAACACCATAGGGTCTTTCGTTTGTCCCTGATGGGCTGAATGGACTTTTTACTGTCTGTGCAGTTTAACATCTTCCCCATGTGCCCAGCTTCTGCCACCTCCCAAAACATGCTAGTAGAAAATTGGACACTCTAAATTGTCCCTAGGCATGGGTGATTGTGTCAATATCTCTATAAAAGTGATCTCCAGTAGCGTAACTTCTATATAATTTTCTATTACATTAGATTGTCTGGTGTTTAAATACTTATTGAGTTGTATAGGTTAAAGGAAACCTATAACCACACTGGCCTTGGTGACTGAACAGGCTTACCCTAAAACACTTGATTCAGAAATGCTGGTTTGAAGAAAACTGCTGGAGCATATGTGTGTGTGTGTGTGTGTGTGTTATGTCCAATTAACCTAGAATGGCACAATTACAGAGAGAGAGAGAAAAAGGGAGCTTTATTTGTTGCAGTTCTTACATTTAGCCACGTGAGGGCGACAAAACTAAGGCGAGAAACCTTTATAGAAACCTGCTCCAAAGGGGTGTAGTATTAGTCCTTGGTTTCATGGTTGTACAAATCAACTCTAATCCCTTTTATTCAGTAAAACTTGTGTATACCGAAGAAGCTTGAAATCCCTGCATAAATGGAATGATAGTCTGCAATGAGAACATTAACTAAGCGAGCATCATGACTCTTTCTGTAAAAAGTCTAAACTTAAACCAGTACAGTAAAAATAAAAAATAAAAAAAGACAACTTTCCAGGTTCTGTAGTGGAATCTTACACATTTTTTACATTGCTCCCTAGCACCAAGCACTAATGTTAAAAAAAAATAATGAGCTAGAGAACTGAGGGTCTGAAGAGCAAACAGCCTGGATAGCAGATGAAAGAAATGAGCCGGCGGATGACTCATCGTCCAGGCCACCATCTTGAGAGCTATGACTGGAGCTCAGTGAGTATCCTGGGACCAAATTACGCATCTGCCCCAATCTATTTCTGAACATCCAAGATCCCACCTCACCCACAAACAAAGAGATGCTGCAAAAAATAAACTGGCAAGACAATCAGGGCAGAGTTTCGAGGCAAAACAGAAAGAGACATGGTGGACGAAAGTGACTAGAAAGTATTAAACGATAAAGAAGAGGGATAACACACAAAATCTCGCATATTGGATGTGCAAGGTTGGCTTTGGGGTTAACACTGTTGCCTTGGAACTCCAGGGTCCGGGTTCAATTCATGCCTCGGGGTCTGTGTGCATGGAGTTCGCATGTTCTCCCCATGCATGGTGGATTTCCACAGGGTACTCTGGGTTCCTCCTACAATCCAAAGTCATGTAGATTAGGCTAATTGGGGTTTCCAATGTGAATGTGTGCGTGTGAATGCATATCATGGTTGTAAAATGGGAATAACTACAATGGCCACCATTGGCCTCCAATGGTCCCTAGTTGATCTACAGTATAAAGGTTCCTAGATGGATTGATGGATGGAGTTGCTTCTGTACAGAAATATTGAAAACAGACAAGGTAAAGAAAAAAAAGGATGCATCATTGACACTTCCCCCTGAAGACTCCCGGAGATAAAGGTAAACTAAAAAACTGTTGGATGTTACTATTTTAACTGTAAAATGGCTGAATGTTTACTCTCAAGAGTACGAAAAATAATAAAAGAATATTACTTAATTGCTTCTCTGCTTTAAAGAGGTAAGGAGTGCAATAGTGTGGGTATAAAAAAACACAGATAAGATAACTCTCAAGGAGTTAGAAAGATCCACAGCTTGGAGATTGGAGAAAGAAAGGCTTGGACACTCCACAAAGCTGGGCTTTATGGCAGAGTTATGAAAAGAAAATCAATATTTTAAAAATACATTTGATGACTGATTTATGTGCAAGAAGTGCAACAATGTCTTGTAGTAGCTATTAATGTCCCTTTCTTCTGCATCATCTTCATTTTTTTTTCTCCTAATGGTATTCTAACTTTAAAATCTGACTGTAATTAATCATTAAGCAGATTGTCAATTATAAATAAGTGCATATATGCTAGAAATAAGCCTACAAATATAAAGAAACATTAGGGGAAGTGGTGGGACGGATGATTTATTCATATAAAAATGTCGTCAAGCAATTCATGTTTTATGAATGGGGATGACTTCATATGAAAGGAAGCCTTGGCAGGAAACAAGTGAGAAAGAGTGAGTGACGTTTCATCCATTCATGTTTCTCCCCCACTGTCTGGCAAGACGATATTAATAGTCAGTCCCAGATTTGTATGTGAGGGGGAGCAGGCCCCTACACTGACGATGAAATCCAACAACACACGCAAAAGCTGAAACCAAATACAATTCTCTGACTTTAAAACCACCCCCATGCTCTCTGCTCTCTTTAGGATTCTACACACACACACATGCACGCACGCACACGCACACACAGATGATATGCCATCCTGAGCACAAGTACCCTTATCCAAGTTCACAAGCATGCATAGACCCACAGTCAGGCCGGGCATGCAGAAAATTGATATAATGACACCCATTTACAAATTACTTATGCAAAAGAAAAAAAAAAGAAGTCAGACTCATGGTAACAGCTTTTTCCTCTCATCCGTCCTTCAAACAAAACACGACGTTGATGACGTATTGAGTAACGAGTCATTTATGGTACTGCAAAAGTTTCCTGAATACAATCTGTGCTCGTGTTTTTACGTCATCTCCTGAAATAAGCAAAGTGATTAGAGCAATAAAAAGCAGATTACTTGGGTCATGTGTCCTGCGTGCTGTAGAAAAAATGCTGAAAACATAATTATAGTTCACATTTTTCTCAATTGTTTATGCACAATCCTCAATTACAGTCATTGTTTTCCCAGTATGAGATGCTCTACTGTATATTAAGAACTTGTGAGCGCTTGTTAATGGTTTTGCATAAAAAAAGAATTCTATTGGAAATTAATCACAAATAGATATAGATGCAAATGGTGGGTGTGCATTGTATGAAAGTGTCACATTGCTTTTCTATTACTCTTACGTGCCTAGTCATAAATTTCATACAGTACACTACATAAAGTAAAATGATACAAGGGGTTTTCAAGTCAAACCAGGTCTCACAGTTATTAGAGTAGGCAACAGGGTAGCTTAGTGGCTAGCACTATTGTCCCGCCTTGGGTATGTGTGCATGGAGTTCGCATGTTCTCCCTGTGCTTAGTGGGTTTTCCACAGTCCAGAAACATGCAGGTTAGGCCAATTGGTGCTCCCAAATTGCCCGTAGTGTGTGAATGAGCGTCTGTGTATGTGTGCCCTGTGATGGTAAGTCTAAAACTGGAAATTGATGGTGTGATGTGCAACGTGGTTAGTGGTTATGCCCCACAAGTAGGATGTGAGTTAGAAGAGTGGAGTGGTGACGTAATGCAGAGCATCCCTAGAGGTGAGAGAGTGGTGATTGGTGCAGATTTTAATGGGCATGTTGGGAAAGGGAACAAAGGTGATGAGAATGGGATGGGCAGATTTGGTCTTCAGGACAGGATTGCAGAAGAACAGATGGTGGTGGACTCTGCAAAGAGGATGGAAATGGCAGTAGTGAATACTTTCTTCCAGAGAGGCAGGAACATAGGGGTGACATAAAAGAGCGGAGGCAGAAGCACTCAGATGGACCACATTTTGTGTCAATGTTGTAATCTGAAAGAGATCAGTGACTGCAAAGTTTTGGTAGGGGAGAGGGTAGCCAGACAATACAGGATGGTGTTGTGTAAAATGACCCTGGTGGTGATGAAGGTTAAGAGGACCAAGGCAGAGCAGAGGACAAAGTGGCGGAAGTTGAAAAAGAAGAATGTTGTGTAATTTTCAGGGAGGAGTTGAGACAGGCTCTGGGTGGCCAGGAGGTACGTCCAGCTGCCTGGACAACTACAGCTAAGGTGATCAGTGAAACAGGTAGGAGGGTACTTGGTGTATCATCAGAAAAGGGAAAAGTGGACAAGGAGACTTGGTGGTGGAATGAGGAAGTGCAGGAGTGTATACAGAGGAAGAGCCTAGCAAAGAAGAAGTGGGACACTAAGAGGACTGAAGAGAGTAGACAGCATTACAAGGAGATGCAGCTTAAGGTGAAGGTAGAGGTGGCAAAGGTCAAACAAAGCGCATATGAGCATATGACTTGTATGCTAGGTTGGACTGTAAGGAGCGAGAGATGCCAGTGGTTTGCACATGTTCTGAGGACAGATTGTGAGCATATTGGTAGAAGAAAGCGTAGGTTGGAACTGCCAGGCAGGAGGTCTAGAGGAGATGAAAGTAGTTGGGGTGAGAGAAGATGATGCAGAGGATAGAGTTAGATGGAGGTAGGTGATTCGCTGTGGCGACCCGTGAAAGGGAACAGCCGAAAGACAAAGATGAAGAACAAGACGAAGAAGACATTAATGTACTTATGCCAGCAAGTTTTCTCCATGATCAATGAGCCATGAGCAATGATTGGCTGTCTGCTTTACATCAGGCATACTGGCCTCCCAGGAACTCCTTTGATAGAGCAAATATTTGGAAATTGCTTGGAGCAATGGCAGGACTATACGGGGGACATGGCAATAACTCTCAACCAAATTCCTATAATGTGCAAGTTGTGTCTGTGAATGGCGGTCTGCACAGTTTCCACTGGCAGATTCATCTCTTCCTCAAACTGGCAAAAAGTAATCCATTGATTTTCAAGGATCAGGCATTCCACTTGTAGAAAGTTCCTGAGAATGACTGCAGTGGGTTTATAGTCACCTCAGCCAGGGTCATCATTCACAGATGTACAACCTTCTCTAAAATGTTCGCACCATTCAAATGTTTGGCCACGGTTAGGACTCTCCTCACCGTACTGTGCTTGAATTCTTCTGTAAATGTCAATCAGTTGTACCCCTTCATTCACCAGAAATTTTATCACAAATTTGACGCAAACGCCCCTCTTATATACATTATACTGTAAACATATAAAAATCAGGATTTTCCATCATGTGATTTAAATAATGTGTCAAACATTTTGAAGGTACAAATACTAGTTGCATGAGTATTTGTTCCACTGAGTCAAACCATTACAGCTTCAGCTCTTCTGTGATATTTGGTCTATTTTTCTTAACAAAAATTACACAAGCTGTGACAGAATGAACAGCAAGCCTTGTCACAGATTAAGGTTCTGTTGAGCTCTACCTATTCTAACATATTCTGGTTCTTTCTTCTGAACCAATCTTGTGTTGTGTTGATGTGTTAATATGCTGAGAGTTGTAATCCTGTTCGAAGGTCAACCTTTGCCCGAGGTCAAGTCTCCTGCAAACTGAAAAAGCATTTTTTATGAGATTTGCATATAATTGGCCTCATGCATCTTGCCCTCAACCCTAACCAGTTTCACAGTATGTTCTGATGAAAAGCACCATCACAACCTGGTGTTAAAATCACCATAACCATGTAATTGATATTCTTTCATGGTTATGATTCAGACCTTTTGAGAGCATCTTTGTTTTCATGGTGTAGCTTGAGGTGATGTCTGAAATACATCAGGACTATTAGCATCTTTTTTCAAATTTCAGAGGAATGCTGTCACTGACACCTCTCAGACACAATACTAGTACCAGAGCCAGATGAATTAAATAACACCAATTAAACTGGGCATAGGCACCCGAGGCCCATCTACGCCCACTGGAAAAGGCATAGCGAGAAAAGTCAAAGTAGCACAAATTATTGAAAAAATGAGAGTTCAAGGAGTCATGCCTTGAAGGGCCAAGAGGTGGTTTTAATGACAATGGTTACAAAATTATCAATGTATGATGTTAAATTAAAATTATATAAGTAGCCTGAAAAAATATTAACACCTCAGAGGCATCATCGGCAATAAAAGCACCGCTCTAGGGGGGCTGTATACTGGCTGATCCTGCGCTCTGACCACAGCTTCTTAACTGGTATAATTTCACTGTGCTGTAAGGTACATTTGACAAATAATTTCATCTTTCTTTTCTTTTAAATAATAAATACTCTATCTACAGTGTATGCCATTCTGGAAAACTTGTATTAGGCAATACATGGTGCAAAATCTATAAAAAAATATAAATAAAGAAATTGACTTCAACCAATGTTTCCAGGGTTTTTTCTGTACTACACTGTGCATCCTTTAGAGAATTGTACAACAGCCTCATGTTTGTGGCAGAGCCGCAGTTTTCACGGCTCAGTAGCAAGAAGGAATCTGCAATCTGGTGATAGCAAAACAATGCCAGCCAGCTCTGGGAATCCAGCGTGTAATTATACAACAAGAAATCATTTGTCAGCCTAACTCATCAGCCTGTCCATAAAATACAGAGGAAATCTAAAACCGAAGTTACGTACATTGGAAGGCAAAAAAAGTCACAGAATCAATTAAAATAAGTAAATATTTAAAAATCGTTAATTCAATAATTAATACTACTTTGGGACAATGACCATTGTTAAAAGCACTATATGAATAAAACCTTTCTTGATCAGAATTGATAAATATGTATTTACTTATATGTATATGTGTAATTGACCCTATTTCAGAATGGTGGGTGTGTCAGGGTAAGAAGGAAAGTATATGAAGTGATGTACCATCATGTATAGTGGCCACTGTACACGCCCCTGGAGGCCATGTTATGATCTGGGCTGTTATGTGACAATAAACCTGAATGTGCTGAATGACCAGGCTGCCCATCAATGGATTTTTTTCTTCTGTGATGGAACAGGCATATTCCAGGATATTTAGGTCAAGATTCATCAGAAATAAATTGTGAAAGAGCATGAAGTGTCATTTTCATACATAAATTGGTCACCACAAATTTTTGGAACATGCTGGAGAAAACTTTATGAAGGGTTTTGACTCTCAGTAAAAGATAATTAATATACCATCCATCCACCTAGAAACCTCTGTAGTCCAACTAGAACAATGGTGACCATTGTATTTATTCCTTGTACGACCATTGTAGGATTTTAAAATACCATGGATGGGAAAAAAAAATTATTTCAAGAGAGATGCTCTTCAGGGTAATTTTATTTTAAATGAACCATTAACCTGGTTTTCCTGCTCTGTAAGCACTACTGGTTAATATGCTCATTTAACCATGACCTAATAATAATAATAATAATAATAATAATAATAATAATAATAATAATAATAAAACATTGCAAACTGCTTTGACCATGTGTGTGCTCTCTCATTACCACAAAATATGCCTCAACTGTCATTAGAGCTGCTGATATTTATAGCATGCAATAGTTTTCATTTTCACTGACAGGAATGGGACATTTAGCAGGAGAGAAGCCAAGGAGAAAATGACTTCCTGAAAATGACTACAGATCAGATTTTAAACCTCAGCTGATTACTGGAAATTTGAGTCTATAATAACTAGAATTTTGAAATCACTTAGGGCTATATGTAATTAAATTATTAAAACTGCAATACATTTATTAATTAATATTAAGTTAATTCTTCACAACAAAGCACAGAGAGTAGCATGTGGCTCAATAAGCTGTCATGAAATCCCTTTTCCTACTTCTGGGAATTTCTTTTGAAATCAAAGTCAAAAAAGATTTTAAGCTTCTTTGCTTTAAAAGCTGCTATGGGTGATAGCAGAAAAATCGTCCAGCTTTTTTCTAAGCAATTTAAATGCAGTCTGAATCTACAACAGGACAAATCAGCACTCAGAAGACAATACATTTTCACAACAATGTGCAGTTACCTTCCTTTGTCTAATATTTTAGTGTTTCTGTGCATGTGTGAAACCCAACCAGAGCGATCCTTTGGAAAAATCACATGAATCACATATTAATGAAAAACAAATAAACATAATAATTTTTTTTAAAAAGGTCAAATGTAGAATTCTAGAGGACAAACAACTAATGTGTGAACAATTTCAGTTAAAGCCTTTAATGTTTAAATGTTACAATCGATTGCGATGATTATGGTTAGCCTCTCACACACTCACTCACTCACTCACTTATTCACTCACTCACTCACTCACTCACTCACTCACTCACTCAATTACCCCACCCTCAGAGTGGCAGAGTGGGAAGTAAGGCGCACACTTAGGGGCATCAATCAAAAAGAAAGCAACAGGACCTGATGGGGTCCCTGGATGTGTGCTTGAAGACTTTCAAATGGTCACTATTACTGTCTGTCATCCCTTTCTGCCTGAAATCCTCCACCATAGTTCCTCTACCTAAAAATCAACCGTCACCAGCATTAACGACTATCAGCCAGAAGCACGCACTCCAGTGGTCATGAAGTGTTTTGTAAAACTGGTACGGAGTCACATTACATCATTCTTGCCGCCTGACTTCGACCAACATCAATTTGCAAATAGAGGAAATAGGTCTCCAGAGGATGCAATAGCAATAACTCTCCATACCACATTAACACATCTGGAGAAGCAAGGAACCTACGTTCGGCACCTCTCTGTCGACTATAGCTCAGCATTTAAGACCATCCTCCCACAGAGACTAGTGTGCAAACTGTTGGACCGAGGACTGTCATACGTATAACACATGTCTATGGATCAAATCTGTCAGGATGTACACAGAGGGTTAGAGTAGGCCCAAACATCTCGTCGTACTCAGCCTAAGTACTGGATCGCCGCAAGTCTGTGTGTTAAGCCCCCTTCTCTATTCAATTTATACATATGACCCCATCCCCATTCACTCCAATAAAACTATAGTTAAATTTGCAGATGACAGCATGGTGATATGGATAGAGACGACCAAAATGAGGTGGTGAGGCTGTCGCAGTAGTGCACAGACAACAACCTGCTTTTGAACATGTCCAAAACGAAGAAATTGATCATTGACTTCAGGAAAAACAAAACAGACATTACACCCATATTCATTAATGGCGACTGTGTGGAGAGGGGCACAGACTTGCGATTCCTGGGTGTCCATATAATGAAAGACCTGACTTGGTGCACAAACATACAGGAAACAGTGCTGGTGAAGAAGGGACAGCTAAGACTTTATCTTCTGAGAGTCCTCGGGAAGAATAATATCTGTCAGAAACAGCTGGTGTCCTTCTATCATTGCACTCTTCAGAGAAGTGTAACATACTGTCTCTGTGATTGGTTTTGTAGCTGTACATCTGCACAGAAAAAAGAGCTCAAGAAGATAATTAACTCTGCCCAGAAGATCACTGCACACTCTCTCACCTTGTTGGAGAAACTATATAATTCCCACTGCTTCAATAAAGCAAGCAGTATCATTAAAGATCTGTCTCAACTTGGTCAACCTCTGTTTGAACTGTTACCGTCAGGGACAGAACAATCAAAACAAGAACAAGTTTTTACCCAAGAGAAATACAAGCATTAAACACTCAGTGAATTCAGTACAATTATTTTCTGCAATATGCGTAAATATTGTGCAATATGTAACTCTTTGTGCAATATGGGTAAAGTGCATTATATGTAACTTTTTAGTGCAATATGCGTGAATTTCAATGAAATAGGTGTAACTGTTTCTTTTGCGTTATTTGTGTAAAGTGTGTAATCTGTGTATCTTGTGTAATTTGTGTAAAGCACCTAATTGCTTTGGACATGACACATACTCCAATGACAATAAAGATATTCTATACTATTCTTTTCACCACTCGTTCACTTAATCACTAATCACTTACTCACTCCCTCACTCACTCACTACTCACTCCCTCACTCCCTACTCACTCAATCACTCACTTACTCACTCACTCACTACTCACTCACTTATTCACTCACTCAATCATTACTCACTCACTCACTCACTCACTCACTCACTCCCTACTCACTCAATCACTCACTTACTCACTCACTCACTACTCACTCACTTATTCACTCACTCAATCATTACTCACTCACTCACTCACTCACTCACTCACTCCCTACTCACTCAATCACTCACTTACTCACTCACTCACTACTCACTCACTTATTCACTCACTCAATCATTACTCACTCACTCACTCACTCACTCACTCACTCACTCACTATACGCCACTCAATCACTCACTTACTCACTCACTCACTACTCACTCACTTATTCACTCACTCAATCATTACTCACTCACTCACTCACTCACTCACTCACTCCCTACTCACTCAATCACTCACTTACTCACTCACTCACTACTCACTCACTTATTCACTCACTCAATCATTACTCACTCACTCACTCACTCACTCACTCACTCCCTACTCACTCAATCACTCACTTACTCACTCACTCACTACTCACTCACTTATTCACTCACTCAATCATTACTCACTCACTCACTCACTCACTCACTCACTCCCTACTCACTCAATCACTCACTTACTCACTCACTCACTACTCACTCACTTATTCACTCACTCAATCATTACTCACTCACTCACTCACTCACTCACTCACTCCCTACTCACTCAATCACTCACTTACTCACTCACTCACTACTCACTCACTTATTCACTCACTCAATCATTACTCACTCACTCACTCACTCACTCACTCACTCCCTACTCACTCAATCACTCACTTACTCACTCACTCACTACTCACTCACTTATTCACTCACTCAATCATTACTCACTCACTCACTCACTCACTCACTCACTCCCTACTCACTCAATCACTCACTTACTCACTCACTCACTACTCACTCACTTATTCACTCACTCAATCATTACTCACTCACTCACTCACTCACTCACTCACTATACGCCAATTTAATCACTAATCACTTACTCACTCCCTCACTCAGTCACTCACTTACTCGCTTACTCACTATTCACTCACTTAATCACTACTCACTCACTTATTCACTCACTCAGTCATTACTCACTCACTACACGCTAACTTAATCACTTGCTTGCTCTCACTTACTCAAACACACAATACTTGCTTATTTGCTCACTTGCTCACTCACTATTCACTCACTTGCTCACTCACTATTCACTCACTTGCTTACTCACTCACTCACTCATTCACACACCAATAGCTCATTTATTCACTCACTCATTCATTATTCTCTCACTTAATCACTACTTACTCACTTGTTTACTCACTCACTCACTCACTACTCGCTCAATCAATCAGCTTGCTCACTCACTTCTCTCAGTCATTTACTCACTCACTCACTCACTCATTCACTACTCTCTCACTTACTCCATTACTCCTCACACACACACACTTACTCATTACTCACACACTTACTGATTTACTACTTATTCACTTACTACTCACTCACTCATTTATTACTCACTCATGGTCATGGAATGTGCATGCACAGAAACTCTGTAACCAGAGACTAAAACCAAAAATCTTACATTTTAGCCATAATGTTTTTGGAGGAGCTCAGAGATAGGCGTATAACTTTGGCCCCACTCATTCCTGCAGACCATAAAAACAAAATAATACAAAATAATAATGAAAGTCTATTTGTTTAGCTCTCTCTCTCTCTCGCTCTCGCTCTCAATGTGGAATGAGGAATGATTTTCTGAAATTGTAATTCGTAACACAAAACTGGCTCAGGTGGTGTTATTGATCAGAGCTTTTTATCTTTTCTTTCAGACACTCTATGCCTGTGTGTGTGTGTGTGTGTGTGTGTGTGTGTGTTGTGTGTGCGTGTGTTTCCATACTTATGTGCTTGTGCATAAGTGGCAGAGACACGTGAAGAACTCACCTCCACTGCTCCAATGACGAGTGATGACGCACCCCATTTAAAACCGTCTGCCTCTCTGCAGGAAAAGTGCAATGAGGAGAGAGAAAGAGAGAGAGAGAGAGAGAGAGAGAGAGAGAGAGAGAGGGAGGCTTACGAAGTGAGCATTGTCACTTCATAAGGCTTCCAAAGATTTTTTTTCTCGCAATTAATCCATCCAATAATGTGACTCAAAATTCTCACTTCTCTCACTCCTCCTCTCCTCCTCCTTTTCTTGAATTCTATCCATTTTTTCTGCACTTGTTGGCCATTTTTTCTTTTTCATGTGTCCTTTTTTTTTTTACTTCCCTCCCTCAATAATGTAACAGTGCATTATATAGTTCGGGTATTTTGAGGAATATCAGATATAGAGAAGATGAAACAGACCCAGCATGCTGAGCCCAATGTGTTCACTGGAGTGAAAGAGTGAAAAAATGTTGGACCTTTAAAAAAAACACACCCACTCAGATCTGGCTTCACTCTCTCGCTTTTTTTTTTCTTCCAGGTTCCTTCTGGTATTAGAAAGACAAATGCAGGAAAAACACAAAGATAATGAGATGGGGTTCAAGAGGAGACGATTAAACTGTTTGACACAAAACCTGTGATGTTGCCAGTAATGAACACATACAATGAAACCCAAAAGACAAAAGCAGACTTAGACAGACAGACAGACAGATGGATAGACAGGTAAACAGACAGGCAGAGAAATAAAAATAAAGCTCAGCTTTCTTCTTTCAAACAGTCATTGAAGACTCCTTTCTGAGATATGATGCAGAGAAGCAAACCACTGGATGGATGGATGGATGGATGGATGGATGGATGGATGGATGGATGGATGGATGGATAGATAGATAGATAGATAGATAGATAGATAGATAGAAGTAAGGTAGAGAAAAAGCGCAAGCACACAGAACCAAAGACAGAAAGAGAAAATGGTGATATTGACGTAAATCATTAAAAGGAGGGAGGGTGTGAAAATGTGAGAGTGATAACGGGCCAGAGAGATAGAGAGAGAGAGAGAGAGAGAGAGAGAGAGAGAGAGATTCAATCTTCATGCCAGATAAAATATGATAAAGTATGACAAAATTCATGCTAATAGTTAACACAGCAAGCACTAATCAACACCAATTTGGTGTGATCGGCCTGCATGTTTAATTATTAGTGTCAGTGTGTGTACCTGTGATTCTGTGTGTAAGGACAAATGCAAAACACATACAGTATCTTGTACACACTTACAGGAGAAGTAGCTACAAAATGGCTCTAAGCATGTTTGTGCGTGAGTGTGATCGATGACTGCAATATGCATGAAGTTTTGTGTGGATGCAACATCACAGTTCATGTACGTATGTTTCACGTGGGGGCGAAATTCCAGCTCGCAGCTTACTCTGACAAATTCCAACTTCCGCTGTCTGAAAAAAGATCACCCCCCCCACCCTGCCCCCCTTTCCCCCCATCTTTCTGTCTTTCTGCTTTCTTCGTTCGATCCATTCACTTAGCCAGTGAGTCACCGGTGATCGTCATTAATATTCCTCGATCGTCAGCATGCTCCTCCTTCTTCAGCCAACCCATTGTGTCTTACTGTTGACTAGTGTGGCTGTTGGCCAGTAGGCTCACAGATGATGAGTGGGTTGGTGAGGGGGCACGGTTTGCTTGGCACATGCTGAGAGATTTGGCTTTGTAATTTAGCAACTCTATCTAGGATTGCTAATGCAGACTAAGAGAGAGAGAGAGAGAGAGAGAGAGAGAGAGAGAGAGAGAGAGACAGACAGACAGACAGACTTGATGACAGCATAAGCTGAGTGTCTGAGTGTACACCAGTTGTTGAACTCCTTGTAAATAATCGTTACTGTCTGTATTTGTCTGTATATTGTATAAACACAGATAGACAGATAGATAGATAGATAGATGTGTGTGTAAAACCATGTGACTTATACTCAAGGGCCATTGGGTGCTGGATAGGATCCAGAGAATGAACAGAGACTCCCACTCGAAATTAAGTTGAAAAGCACAGATAGTCATTTATTTCTCATTTTCCTGAAAAGACAACACTTAATTGGTGATACTTATTCGTTGAATCACACACAGACACGCATACCCTTTGGGTTTAAAAGGTACAACTAGGCTTTGGTCATCTGTGAGAGCCCTGAAAAAAATACAAGGCCACTCGAGAGCACCTCTTTGTAGTTTAACCTTACCCTTACAGCTGTTGCTTGCATCACATCTGTAACATGTGACATAGAAAATAAATAAACAAAAACACAGACTAACTTTGTCATGGCAACCTTCAATCCTCTTGTGAAAAGATCATTACATCCATTTTAGAATACTGTTCAAACAAACCATTAAGATAAAACATTATCGATCTTAAATTCTAACTGAGGGCTCAGGATATCAGTTTCTCTCCTCCATTACGCTTCTCTGAGCTGATTGCTCGGTCAGCCATCGTCAGCATGAGATGCTGCAGGACATTAAGCTTTTTCCATCTCAGCGCATCTATTTCTTTTCCTCTGAGCATTTCTATATCTCAGTTTGCCACCCACATCTACCCTGCCTTATACTCCCACTCTCTCTCTCGTTTTTGTTGTCTTCATGTGTCCTTGCTCTTTTTACCTTAACTGTTCCATTTTTGCACTAATTCACATTCCTACACAATTCCCTCTACCTGTCTCTTCCTGTCTTTCTCTCACCGCTGTATCATTGAATCCTTTTCAGACAGTGAGTAGGTGAGGAATAAAGACTTGAAAGGGGTTAAAATGCTAAGTTATTTTTTCAGAGAGCATAAAGTGATCAAGAACAGAAATTGTCTCCTTAGACCGACCAAAGTTTTAAGACAAAGTTTTAAGAAGAAAGGTAGGTGAACAAATCAAACAAAAGATGAACCCACCTATCTAACATCCCTTCCCATGAAATCATTGATAACATTCTCAAACATAACAGTTTCTGATGTTGAACAATGTGCCAAATGTCAATACATTCAGTTCATTACTCAACACTATTCCTCCTACTATCAGTCTAGTCACGTTTTTTGTTGTCTCATTTTAAGATGTCTAAAGTCTTTTAAGTCATTGATTTTTCTTTTGAATTAATTTTTACATCCATTGATTGAAAGTATCCGGGTTAACTCAGTGCTCCCCTCTTGGGGGATTTAGCATTGCTGGTTGCTGTTTTGACATAAGGTTCTCACATAATATTATTATTATTTTTTTTTTAAGATTTAAAGCCAGACAGGTTAAAAGGAGAGTCTCACAGTGTGCAAATTAATAGACAAAATTGTTTATATTTCAAAAAAGGGAAAACAGAGTGAAAAGTCCATGACAAAGTTTCACATTGAAAGACATGAAACAAATTCATTCATCAATCGCTGACAACAGAAATGATTTCAGTGACATTCTGAACCTATCAGGGATCAGTAAACATAAACAGACAGATCAGTAAACATGAGGGTTTTTCATTGCTCTATTTACAGCTGTCTTTGTTGATGTCATGATATATTTACAGGACGTTACTAATGACTTAATTGCTGTTAAGAGACAAATGAGAAAAAAAAAAAGACATCCTGCATTTCTTTGTCTTAAGAATGTTGTCTTGCTCTCGCTCTCTCTCTCTCTCTCTCTCTCCATATGTTTCCTGCAGTCTTTCAGACACCTTACCTAAAGCTTTTCCTCACCATTTTAAACACCTTTCCTTTTCGCATTCACACTCCTTCACTCTTTCCCTGAATCATATTTGACATATGGTATATAATGACTGACACTGGACAGTCCAATTAGTGATTATAATGTGATGTACTTTAACTGATAAAACCAGTATTGTGTTAAAAATCATGTCTATCTAACATTACTGTAAGCAGTGCCGATAGTAGCACTTTAACTGTAGCACTTTGAGTAACAGTATTAGCTGCAATTATAAAGACAGTTATAGTCATAGGACCATCACAAGCAGCATTTACAATAGCCAAAATAGCACTAATAGTAGCCAAAAACGGCATAAGTATACAAATGTTGTACATAAACCTAGGATGGATCCATATATCCCCAGTCAATACAGACTGTGATATATATGAAAAGATCACAAGGAAGGAGGACAGTGTACCGGTTGACTAATCAAGCCCTCTGGTAGTAGCTATCATTACCTTCCATTGTGTTAATGGCCTGCACTGCAGTACCTGCCCTGAATTCCCTGCTTCCCCTACTGTATCCTAAATCAGTATAGTGCCCTCTAGTTGCCTAGATAGGCTAGAGGCTCAAACTGAACAGAACAAAGATACAGGTAAGGTAGAAGTTAAACAGGAATCAGGTATATGATTTAGGTTGTGTAAACGGGGTCTTCACTCCCCCAGGGAGGAGAAGAAGAAATGGGGGATCAATATCCCTCACTAAGATATGAAAATTCAGCCAAAGAGGAGATGGATGGATACAGTCAGCATGGACATAACAAATAGCAAGAGAGTGGAAGGTAAGGAAGAAGATGAGGAAGAGAAAGGGGGAAGGGTATCAAAGTCAGGGCATTCCACTTCGAAGCAGCGCAGTGAGGTGATACCTGCATCCTCATTGCCATAGTTGGCCCAATACTCTTCTTTGTCCAACTTAGGAAGCAGCGCCTCTTCCTCACCCAGCTCATACTTCGTAGATGTGGATGTGATTGAGGGTTTACCAGCAGAGAAGGGATGGGCTTTCATGGTTTCTGTGTTCTTCTCAAAAATGCCCTTGGTGGAGCTGACGGGCTTGTGCTTGGAGAACCACCAGCGGGTCTTGGTGCTGAAGGTAGTGGTGGTGGTTCCAGCCAGGGAGCCAGGATCAGGCAGGGGGCACAGGGCAAAGTCCATCTCACGCAGGAAGCGAAGGTCCATGCCACGGCGAGAAGAAGGAGTGTTACAGAGCAGCTCAGAACTGGAGACCCGGTTGGACCTGAAGAAGTCCCAGAGTGGGCGAGCCTCACAACCACAGGCCCAGGGATTGTTGTTGAGCCGCAGGAACTGGATGGACTCCACATCACGCATTGTCTGGCCAGGCAGCTCAGCCAACGAGTTGTTGAAGAGGAAGAGCATGGTGAGGCGGCCCAGGTCTCGGAAGGCGCGGCGGTTAACCTGGCGGATGCGATTGTCGTGCAGCAGCAGGCGGTCCAGATTGACCAGGCCTCGGAACACATTCTCAGACAGCGTGCGGATGCGGTTGCCATGCAGGAAGAGCTGGCTGAGGTTGATAAGATCAGCAAACAGGTCATCCTGGAGGAAGTGGAGCTGGTTCTCTTGCAGATAGAGATACTGTAAGCTGTAGAGCTTGTGGAAGATGTTATGAGGAAGGGCAGGCAGACGACAGCGGTGCATGTGGAGGCTCTGCAGCTTCTCCAGGCCACGGAAAGCTCCACCCTCCAGACGGTGCAGATGAGGGTTATCACCCAGATCCAGCTCCTCCAGATCACGCATCTCACTGAAAGCACCAGCCTCAATCCAAGTAATATTGTTAGAGAAGAGCCACAGAACCTGAAGAGAGAGCGGGTGCAAGATAGAAAAGTAGAGAGGGTAAAGGAAATAAAGGTAGAGATAGGTGTAAAGAAAATAGTCGAGAAGAAAGCATAGGGAAGGTGAGAGGTAGTGAGGAATGTGAAAAGAAAAGGAGAGGTGAGAATAGAAAATTAGTTAAAGATAATACATTTACACTTACTACTTTACAAGAGAAGTACTCATGACACAAACTAACACTGCATCTTACAGTACGTACCTGAGTCCCAAAACCAAAAGAGCCCACTCTCAGCTCTGTAATGCGGTTGTTTTGCAGAAAGACGCGCTGTGACTCATAGGGAACACCGGTGGGCACTAAGGTGAAGTTCTGCGCCTGGCAGCTCACGGTCATGGGAGATGGGTAACACACACACAGGTGTGGACAGCTCTGCACAGGGGCAGGCTTAACCACAACAAGCCAGACCACCAGCCAGAGCGAGAGACCACCTAAGAAAACAGACAGAACATGGTCCATTAACAAAGTAGCTCAGACTCTAAAGTAACTGCTCACATAATGAGTGTCATATAACTGAGTGCTGAGAGACATATTTAAGTATGTAAAGCATGTTCTAGGTTCTAATGCATTTACAGTAAACATAATCAGGCAAAACCTTACAAAAGTTACCTTAAAGTTAAAAGTTAACTATTCACCTTCTAAAAATATCATGATTAAACTAAAGGTCTGTGCAAAGTAAAAGAAACTCGTCAACAAAGGCACACAAAATGTATTTAAACAACGTTGAAAGTGGTATCCCTTCTATGCGTAACAGATATTCTTTCCGAAGTTTTAATCAAATGTACATGATATTATAATAAAATAGTCATTAAGAGAACAACATTTCAGTGCAAGAGAAGTCTGAAATAGAGCGCAGCCTAAGAAATAAGCAACGTGCAGAAGATACTTACTCTTGAAGTCGTGCGCCATGGAGCTTCGTCGGCTCCGCGTAAAGGCAGAAGTTTCCATTCCGAACCAAAGACGAAAGCGAGTTAGCCTTAAGGAGGCGAGCGGGTCCTTGCTATCTCCGCTGATGCTCTGGTTCCTGAGTCGGAGCGACTGATGAGAGCGAGTGCCGAAAGCTCGCACCGGCTGCCGTTTATAGTCGCCCGGCGGCGCGGCGCCTACGTCGGTGGGCACCACGGAATCTCTCCTACGTCATCAACCGGGTCAGGCTCGAGCGAGGGGGTGGAAGAACGGAAGAGGAGGGGCGGTGTTGCCAGGTTGCGCGGTGCCCCGCACAGCCGTAAAGGAACGATGGCTACTGTTTTGGATAGGTTACTCATTTTAAGCGCATTTATTAATGCTTTGCGCACGGTATATATTTGTTATAAAGTTTATTTGGAAACGTGTGCTTGTACATCAACTTGAACAGAGTTTTAACGTGTTTTGAACTGTTAATAGACAGAAAAAAAAAGTAAAGGCAATCTGGCAACCTAGGCGAACGGGCGCGCGCGCACATGGCAAGTGGAGGATGTCAATGAGTGTATCCGTCCTTCGAGAGCGCGCGCAACCGATAAGGCTTGAGGGAAGTTGTGCCGTGCGCACATTGGTCCACAGACACCGAGTCGCGCGCGCACGAGCAACGGGGAGGGGCGGGGATGGGAGAGCGCGGGCACCCAGCCCGGCAATGATGACTGCACCGAGAAGAGGAGTAGAGGACCGGAGAGAAGTGTGCACGCGGCTTGTTTCTTGGCATCATTTAGGAGTGGTTTTCCTGCGTCTTCCATAGTGAGAAGCTTTAGTCTCAGAGTCATACTTTACAGAGGAGAGCTTAGCCACTCTAGAGCTGGGTGTAATGTACACCCTTTGGAATGAGTGTTTCTTTAGGGGTTCACTGGAGAATTTTATTTGGAACAATTTCTGATAGGGAAACACTTGGTTGTAGGGCTCTACATATCATTTTTAGTCAAGGGGTTTGTATACTTTTTAATTACCATTCAGCCCAATACAGTGTGGTACCTTGGTATACAAATTTAATCCGTTCGGAGGAGAGTTCTTAAAGCGAAATTTTGTATTGCGAAACGCACCAGCCACCCAAAATCTTACCAATATTATCAATTTCCAACATTATAATTATATTTTTGCATATAAAAAACAATCCAAACATTAATTTATTATTGTTTTGGCATTTGCTGCATTAAAAATGAAATTGAATAAGGCTGCATTTTATTCTTGATACCCATCTTGATAACATTCTTTGGACCCACGGTGCTATATGTTCACTAAATTTTGCAGAAAATGCACACACCAAAAAAAGTAACCTTGCTTTGCTTGGCTTTCCATTGACGCAAAGAGGTTTTAACCGGCTACCTGAAGTATGTGCAACCGGATGTATGCGCAACTTGGCCGCTCGTGTGCCGAAAATGCTTCGCATGCTGAGGCAAATTTCTTTCAAAAAATTTTTGTATGCTGAGATACTACTGTAAAAATAATATCATAGCTTAAATTAACAGTTAATAGTTTATATTGGTATATTTGTAATGTACCCATTTTTTTGTTGGACTGCTGATCAGGACATTCTCGGTCTGAGCCCTGACGCCATTGGGCTGCCACTGTTGGCAACCCAACCACATAACATATCTCCCTGGTATATCTCCAGTTTGGGGAGTATCCATCTCTCAATGTGCCAGGTTGCACATTGACAGTATATAGTATATTATTAATATATAACTATATTAAAGTACAACCATAAGATATTAAAAGGTACTTAGTTTAATAAAAAATGGCCACACATAAAATTTATCGTCCATCTTGATAAAGTTTTCTTTGGTTGTTATTCTCTGATTTCTGATTTCACAATTTTACTAGTGTATTTACTATACATTGAACTACACAACTACTATCACTTGGGTGTGTATATGCATGTATATATTTGGTGTGTGTACAGGAAAATACTTCAGGCTAAAACAAGGGTTAACATGAGTCACTGAGTCAAAGGGATTACATTAAGGACACCGTTTTCCCCATAAGAACATTTACATTGATGATACCTTCAAAAACAAGAATGTAGCCGAATAGTATTTTATTTTGTCAGTGCATCAAACACAGCAAAAGTTCCTTAAAAAAAATGACATCAGCATTAGGCAGAAAGAAAAAGTGACAGACAGACAGACAAACAGATAGATAGGCGGAGAAAGCATGAAGAGCCTGAGGATGTCCATGTTATTCAACACCGCCTCCACTCGCTTTCAAGTTTTGGATCCCTCGTCCCTCTCTCCCTTTCCACCTCCACACTAACAGAGCATGACTGGACAAACAGGCTTTCCCCGCTCCACCTACAACCAGCAACCAGCTGGGAGTTTTGTGTAAGTATGTGTATATGTGTGTTTGTGTGTATTCGTGCATGCGTGACTCTTTCTATGTATCATCACCAAGCCAGAGGCATAGCATGACTGACACCATTTAAACAAATCTGCGTTGGAGCGGAGGAGAGAGAAAGAGCTCAAATGACAGAGAATGAAAAGTTCAAAGCTGACTAAAGATGAAGAATATAAATGTAGGAATATTAATAAAGGAATCAGATAGGTGAAAGATCGAGAAAAAAAAAGATTTTGGGGAAAATTTTATTCTAAAATTCACAGTTGATATTTTGATTGGAAATTAGGGATATATATTCCCTATATTTGGTCATATCATATTGGCATTTTACGTATATTTGTCTCTGAGCATGAGGGTACTGTAGAAATATAGAATTTTGACCCAAAATTATGAAAAATAATAAAGAGGAATTTGTTCTAACATAATAAATGCTAAAATTTGCCTTTAAAACTCAACAATAGACAGGTCTCCGCTGTTGCCATGGAATGCTTGCTAAATAAGAGTGTAGCAAAAAGAATAGACAGCCATAGTGAAACCCTGTCACAAACAATATTGTGAGAATTCCCTCCAGAGAGCCACAAAGATGCATTTAATTTTTCCCTGAAGGGATTTATTAGCAATTTTGAGATTTTTTTTGTCAATGAGAAGACAAAAAAAAAAAATCAATTTTGGCTGTTCTTTAGAAGTGTGGTGTGTACTTGGTTGTACAAAAGTAAGAAACTGAAGACGCAGAGCGAAACTTTAAAAGGCCTTTTTAGAATTATCAACTGGAAAAATGGTGTTCAACATTTTAAAGCTCTATTGAGCAGGATAGCTAAATTAAAAACTCAAGTCTACACTTTTTGTTAGTGTAAGTTAAACAAGTTGAACAATTAAAAAATTGGTTATCAGGAAACTTAACTCATTAACACGTTGAACAAGGAGATCACTCACTCACTATACCGCTTATACCGCTTATACCGCTTAATCCTGTATTCAGGGTCACGGGGGGCCTGGAGCCTATCCCAGGAGACTTTGGGCACATGGCAGGGTACACCCTGGACAGGGTGCCAATCCATCGCAGGGCACAGAACACACACACATACACTCACTCATTCACACACTACGGGCAATTTGAGAATGCCAATTAGCCTAACCTACATGTCTTTGGACTGTGGGAGGAAACCGGAGTACCCGGAGGAAACCCATCAAGCACGGGGAGAACATGCAAACTCCATGCACACAGAGACAGGAATCGAGCCTGGCCAGGGATCGACCCCGGACCCTGGTGGTGCAAGGCGAGAGTGCTAACCACTACACCACCGTGCCGCCTGAACAAGGAGATGAATAATTTAAATAAAATTAATCATTGACATTGAACAGTCATAAAATCAATGAAACAAGTGAGTGAGACAAAAAATAATTAAGCAAATAAAAATCAGTGTAGGATGGGTGATACATAGCCACAACGTTAGTAATGCTAATATTCTCACTCACTCATTCTCTATACCACTGATCCTGTACAGGGTCGCAGGAGGTTACCCCAGATCACTACCCAGCATGACGCGAGAAACAACCTGGAGGAGCTGCCATTCCATCACAGAGCAAAAGCATGCATACACTCACACACTATGGGCAGCATAATCTGTATGACATTGGCCTGTGGGAGGAAACCAGAGAACCCAGAGGAAACCCACCAAAACATGCAAACTCCACCCACACAGACCCAAAGGCAGACTCAAACCCTCAACCCTGGAGATGTGAGGATACCGAGCTAATCACTACATCACTGTATCGGCAATGCTAATACTAATATGATTTAATTGAATTATTTTAATTCTATGCATCTGAAAGTCTAGTAAACAGCATTTGGACATGATTTTACGCATTTGGGATAGAGGTATAGTCTCTGATGTTGAGGCACAACCATTGCAAATTTTTTCCCCATTCATATATCTGTAGTCCACCGTTGCATTTTTACTCCTCCAAGAGTAACCCAAGAGTAACCAACAGAACTGACTTCATGCGTCACCATAAAAGAAATACAGATAAGTCAGATAAGTAGAGATGACATTATGAATATGGCAATTTAGGAGGAATGAAGCATGTGATGTCACACATATTATTACAGGATTTTTATTTTTAAAAATTTAATGAATATAAAATATTACTGGGCCATGGTTCCTAAAAAGCAGCTAGAGAAATAACACTAATGCTTGTTGAGCATTTTGGATAAAATGTCCTTTGAAATACAATTTTAGCCCATGTGTGAGCTAAGATCTGAAATAAGCAGCAAGAGTTTCATCATCTTATGAAAGTCAAGACCCTAAACAGAGTGCTTATGAGCGAATAGGGTGGAAAGTATGTTTCCCATCTCTTACGTGATTGCTCGACTTGGTTGGTGATGAAGTTCATTGTGCCCTCATGCCTCTTTTATATGTTTTATATACCTATGGGATAGAAATAATAATAGGATGTTTAATAAACATCAGTCAGAAGAAATCATTCTACGAGACACTCGCGGTTATTGAAAATGCTGTTATGCCATATGAGGACTTTAAAGTCACCCTAAACTTTATATACTTTCATGATTTTCAATGAATTAGTCTAATAAGTAAATTGACTTGCAGGCTGTTTAACTGAAAATGTAATGCCTTCTTTTAAGCATCAGTAGGAATTGAATACCCAATTAAATCTTTAGTAACATATTATATTCAGTGCCAGGTCTAAAAATGATTAAGTGGGTTAGTTCCTTTCTAATCTGCATTATTATAGAATAAATGGGAAAGTTGTTCCGTTGTGTATCATTGGTTTAATCATGAGCCTGGTGCCTGTGTGTAAACTCTACCTTTTCTCTCTGTGTTTGTTTGGGTTCCCTTGAAACATGAATCTGTGCGTGAGTGTGTGATGGACTGGACTGGCATCTCAATCAGGTTGTATTCCCTCCTCACATCTAGTGTTTTCAAAAATGACTAAAGAAAACGAATGAATATATAAATGACACTGCAGGTATTAACCCTTATTTGCATATAAATAGACTCAAAATATCTTTATTGTTAGCATTGTGTTACTTCTCAAGTGAATGACAGCAGATTGCGTGAGCGAACGCTTATGCCAAGTATTATCTCCAGGTTTGGACTTCTGGCTTTGGCATGCTGAGACTGGCCACTGACCAGTTTGCTGAAGACATTTGCTCTTACTGGATACACCAAGGCAGATTTCTGTCTTGTGCCACTGGTCACGACTGCAGAAATTGTCACACTATCTGACAGAACAAGGTTATGCCCTGGGAAAGCCATCAAGTTTCAGAGAGGGCACCAAAGGGCATCCTGAACGTGCCTCCTACACGCACAGAATCCACTCAACTGAAAATGGGCTTCTCGTCCCGCCCCGCTTTTTCCGCTCCCTGTTTTGGTAGTGAGGATGAATATGACGAGGAGTCCCACTGACGCTGTATGCCTCTAATGATGCAAACACATAATTAAATGCAAATCCCCGCTGCGGTTTCTCCTCATGTTCACGCTCCTAGTTTTCATACACAGTCCCTCTGCTTCTCTTTTTCCCTCTCTCCCTCCTTCTCTGCTTGTCTCTACACTCTGTCTTCATTCTCATTTCCCTCACCCGCCCCCTCTTTCTAGTCTCTCTAATTTCTGTCTCCAGAGGTGTGCCATGCAGCAGTAATGATGCATCTGCTTCCTCACCTTCTGTCCTAACGTCCGTACCTTTTACTGCAAATTTTCAGCACCGGGATGTGTATCATTCAGGATGTCGTGGGATGTACTATTATTGTGCAGTAAGAATGTTGATGTTTAGTTAGATAGAGATTTGTGATAAAATGGGTTGTATTTATGCTGTTGTGCCCCTCTCTTATGTGACCCTGCAGGCTTATTGGTAGTATAGTAGCCGTCATGTTCCTTTTAGTCTTGCTGTCACAGATAGACTTACCAGAGTCCCTGCTACAACAGTCTCACAATGTACACCAGTAAAAAGTTAAAAGCATACCTAATAATCTGATCTTTTTCTCTGTCAATTTGTACCTGCACTCCTGCTGCTGGTGCCTGGTCCTGGCACGCTTAAATTGCTGTGGCACAGAACAAGCTTGATTCATCCTGATACTTCTTCACCTTTTTTTTTTTTCCTGCACTCGTGACTCATGTTCTGCTCCTATAGACTCCTATCTCATTTTGATACACTAAAGATATCAATGTTCCACAAAATATTTTATATTTATGTCGTAATTTATGTTATATATATTTGAAGTCTATGATTGGTGATTGGTCTATGTGTCCAGCATTGGTTCCCTTTCGAGTCTGTTTCCTTGCCACTGTTACCTCTGTCTTGCTCATTAGGATCTTAATGTGAATTTCTGTAAAGCTGATTTGTGAGTATTGTCGAAAGTGCTACGTAAATACAATACAACTCAATTCAGTAAAACTGGAATACGTAAACAAGTGTTTATTTTATTTTATTTTATGAGCACGATTACCATTTTTGAGCACACAGTGTGGTTTTTGTGTGTACAGGCCCTGTGTATAAAGTAATATTCAGACATATCAGCCTCATGCTTATTAGAATTCACTGCCTCTGTGGAGTGTTGTTTATTGCTTTGGACGCAACAAAATGCCAGCTTACACACTTTCGGAGCTACATTAATATAACCAACATTTATTATAGTGCTTTATAGGGTGAGCTAAGGGCTATTGGTTTATTGCTTTTGTTTGTTTTTTTGGAAGGTTTTCATTAAAAAAAATGTAAACTTAATTTTTGGGAGAGCAAAGAATGTTTACCTTCTCGACTACCAGGAGTGATTTCATCTTTTCTGCTACATTTTGCTGGCTGAGCTTTAGCACACTCTGTCAATTAATCATAAATATTTATTATATATTAACAGGCAGAATGGCCTGGCAATTTGCAACATTTTAAATGGCTTCATTGCAGACTGCATACCTCCTGTTGATTAAGTCTGCACTACAAGCCACACTCCTACTGTGACAGTATTGATCTGAGTCACGGCATGTCATCATTTTGGTCTCAGCAGGTTCGGACAGTCTCCATGTTCTGATGGGCACCAAAATGTTTTAGAGCAGTCTGAACAACAAATAGTCTATCAAAGGCAGTAACTTTCAAACCTTTATCTTTCTACAGAGTATTGTTTAATTTCAAATGAACACACGTAGGATCAGAAGTCTTGTATTGTGTTTGAAAAAAAAAAAAGCATGAATGCTGATCTGAAAGCATTTCAGAGTAATTGCACATTGACTAAAAATTCAATGTGCTGCAAAAGCTTTGAATGTAACTAAAGATTCTTCTAAACAATTTAAAATGTTTTTAAAATCACTCCACTTGTCCTAATAGGTACAGTTATGGAGGAAGGAGGTAGGTATTTTTTATGGTAAAAGGATATGTTGCCAAAGTTGGGTGCAACTATTGGTTCAACAGAGCTACTAAGTTCCTTGAAGTGAGCATAATAGTAATACTGAAGAGGAAACACATCTGACATGCTGATGTCAGATGTGTGTATTTGGAGTTTAATGCTGCATCACCCCGAATAACGCACAAGCAGCTTTATTAGAAAGAGACGTGCGGCTACGCCTCTGACAGCGACTGAGCGACAAGCTTTCAGGCTGCTCTTATACGCCTTGACAGAAGCTGTTGAATGCTTTATTGTTGTTCTCGCCGTCTTTTTCTCCTGCCTACTCTCTCTCTCTCACTTTCTTTCTCACTCTCATACTCATCCACCCTTTCCGAAACACAAGTCATGCTCTCCATCTTTGTCAGCCCCTGCCGTCATTTCCGACTCTCCATACCCAGCTTGAATAGAGACTCGGTGTTTGTTTGAGGCAGTCCTTCAAACGCACCTAATTAAGGCAAATGTAGTGAAGAGTCATTTCAAGTACAGAGCACTTTAATGTGAAGGGAAAAAAAAAAACATTGTTGACTGCTACTGGAACCGAAACACATTCAGGGACTCATTCTTCCCAGAAGGCTCATTCCCATCAATTACGTCAAGCTCAACTACAGAACCATTAACTGGAAAGCACATTTATTATTTACCATATATTGTATCTTTAATGCAGTTGCAGTTAATGCAGGTCTTAGTGCTGCTTATCTATGTTTTGAGCTCACCTTTGTTGCACAAGTTACCTGTTGACAGAATTAAGCTTTAATTAAGCTAAAATATATTGCACAGAGGAGAAAGAGATACACCACGTAAGCTCAAGGCTTAATACAGGTGCTTTACACTGAAATTGAGTGGGAAATATACACATGCTGTTCTGCACCAGCCTCATATGTACAGTGTAGGTGGCACTGCAACATTGAAGGTTATTCATTTCAAAATGCAGATTTACAGTGTTTAGGGTTCCAAACCATGTCCATATGTTTAAATACATTTTACAAAAATAATGAAATAACACCTACACTGTACTGTACATGCATATATTAATTATGAAATGAATACAGCCACTTTTTTGGTTTATCCAGCTGTATTTATTTAGTGCAATTTTAACATCAAAGTGTAAGCTGTCAAAAAACAAACAAACAAAAAAAAAAACACTGATTTGGTAAAGGATTGCGACTTACAAAAGTCATTTTTAGGAGGGGGCGATTCTTTTCCAAATGTGATTGAAGGTAAGCTTCTACCAAATTTCTAAATGTAAATGTAAACTCAATCAGGTAAGTTAATTACCTTCTCTGTGCCTGTCTTCATTTTCATGTCTTGATTATTTTAAAAGGTGATTCTTTTCTATACCCACAGTTATTACCAGTAATAAACTGGTGACAAAATCATGGGCACCAAAGCCCCATTTATATTAGTGGGGAACAAAAGCCAGCACATCCAATCCCACAAAAAAGCCAATTTAGCACAAATTGCTGAAAAAAGTTAATGACTGAAAGCACTAAGTGCATCACAGCCAGCCACAGATGGAGCTAAGCAAGAAAAGAGTTCAAGGCTGTTGATCCGGCCTTCAAACTCCCCAGATCTCATTCCAACTGAGTATCCATGGAATACACCGGACAAACAAGTCTGATCTACTTGTAAACCTAAACGAGGCATGTTGCAGAAAAATATTTTTAAAAAGCAGCCTTCAAATAAAAGTTTTATTCCTCTTATACCATTTGCCAATAATTTTATTGTTCTGTTAAAACATAGGTTTAGTATTACATTTAATGTTGTCTAACATTCATGAAACAATTTAGTTTTACTGTGATCACTTGCTATGTACCAGCTATAACCAATCCTAAATCAAGAATAAAGAAAATTATTCTTCATTGTTAAATGCCAATACTTTTTGTTTAAAAATATATTATTATACTGTGTGGAACGCCTTAATTGTTAAAAAAAAAAAAAAAAAAAGCTAACTGGGAGTCTTAAAGTTACAGTAACGCAAAAAAAAATATACAAGGAGACAATATAACTTCTAACTATAGAATAACTTATAATAATAAATCAACATAGCAAGATAACCCATGCATTTAGGTCCACTCACATTTATAATGCTGGCAAGGCAAGCCATCCTCAATGGTAGAAAGGTTTAGGAGGTAAAGACTGTAATAGGACAATACTGTGTTTTATTAGTAAATATTAACATTGTAGTTTATGTATATACTGTGTATGTGTGTGTGTATGTACAGTATGTATGTATGTATGTATGTATGTATTTATTTATTTATTTATGATCTGAAAATTGATTTGCCTTAAAAGTGTGATGAGCTATTAATGTTGGTCATGTAATTAGGTAAGGTTATTATTTGAACATATTGTAGTATTCACCACATATTAAACATGATTGCTACTGTATGTTTTAAAACACCTTCACACATTCAAAGTACATATTTGTTCAGTGTGACGAGCACAAATCTGTTACCATGCTTTTTTTACAGTACATTGAAATGTTGGTTTTCTACACATAAGGTGTGTAGCATAAGTGGTGCAACAGAGAAATGTTTGTCCTCTTATCAGGATATTGCATGTTTGAATCCCATTTAAGTAGGCTGGCCATGCTCCCAGGGGCAACAGTAAGTGATGATACCTCCTAATGGTGGATGAGCAGCAGTTAATAAAATAGATTTTTGTTTGCTGGCATTCCTCTGTTTCTCAGATAAAGCACTTTACCCTCCCTGGTTGGTATACACTCATCTAACTGCTTTATCCTGTATACAAGATCACAGGGGGCCTGGACCCTATCCCATGCCTAATCTGCATGTTTTTGGGCTATGGGAGGAAACCCACCAAGCACATGGAGAACCTGCACACCAACCGGGAATCGAACCTTCAGCCCTGGAGGTTAGCAGGGCGACAGTGCTAACCACTATGCCACCAGGCCATGGTCAGTATACAGTAAACTTAAAATTGTAAATGTTTATTCATTTGAGAGAAAAATTATCTGAATAAAAGATAATTAGTTGGTAGAACTCTATGTGGTTTTCTTTATGGTAGTGGTTTAAGTTGGCCTCAAAACTCAAAAAAAAAAAAAAACTAGTGCAGCAATCTGCTTTGAAATTTTTTGTTTTCTCAACCACTCATTATCTATATTGCTTATCTTCTCCAGGGGGGGTCTGGGGGCGCAGGAGACCTGGAGCCTGTCTCAGGGCATTCAGGGCACAAAGTGGCGCCAGTCTATCACTTGGCACAAGCATACATACAATACAGGCAATATGGAAAGACCAGATAATCCAACCTGTATGTCTTTGAACTGTGGAAGCAAAGATATGGGGAAAACATGGGGGAAACGAGGTTCAAACTCTCCACCCTGGAGGTGCAAGGACACAGTGCTTACCACTACGCCACCATGACACCTTTGAGTTTTCTTAACTTTTCTATTATTACAGTGTTCCGTACAACCATCTGTGTATGGTGTCACAAAGACAATTATAATACATTTTATGGATGCTTTGCCATAAGCCTGCATTTTGATTTGTCATCAGAAATGCTCTCAGATCTGCTGACACAGAGAACTATTCTGCATTTTTTGACAAGTCAGATTCAAACTTTCAGCAGCACTAAAAGCAGGTTTAAAAGCTCAACTACATTTCACTGATTCAATACCATCTTTCAGTGTGAGTTAATTTGAGTTAATTAAGTGGTTGTAGTGGTCGAATTAATGAACGCTAGCTGGGCTATGGATTGCTATGCCTTCGTGTTTAACGTTTTACGCTATATTGCAGTTAGTCATTTTTTAATTCCAGCACCATTAAACTACTGCTGAAGAACTTAAGCAAGAACCTGAACTTCGTATACTGCATCAATTGCAAGTAGCTTTTTCCTATTTTTCAAGCCAACAGGAGCAATTTAACAGGATTATGTTTGGATTTTGTGTTATTTTACACTATTTAGGATATTATACCGAGCTTATGTTTATAGTTGTTTATTGCAAATTCTGTACAGCACTTCACCAGGTAACCACATAGTTGTGTTAGTGTTTCCCCTTATGACCATACCTCCAAAACACAAGGCATGAATAGAACCCCAAAATGAGAGTGCAGCACAAAGATCTTTCTGGACTGAGAGACATGACTGACAGACAAGTGGGCAAGTGCTGCTTCCAAAACCTGTGGGGCCAGAGAGATAGATGTTTCTCCTCAAGGCAAATATTTTATTCATTGTGGGTAGAATGTGATGAGAACATGTTTAGATTTTAAAAACTCTGATTGATATAACCATATAGGAGTCATATCAGGACTAAAAAGTTATGACTGGAAGTCAGATAGAAGTGGAAGGCTGGTGTTTAATGGTCTTACTGGTAATGTTTTATGATTATGTCTGTAATACCTAGTGAATAAAACAGCTTAAAAGGAGTATGAATCATTTCATGAAAGTACTATATGACTCATTCTAAGGAGATCTTGAGATAATGGCACATAACGTGTTTTTGTTGTTTTTAACACTTAAGTATGTAATTCCTGTACAATCTGTAGCCACAATATTTGTTTCAAACTCTTGATACTATATTTACATGCAGGCAACTGTCTATACAGAAACAACCCAAAATATTTAAATGAACAAATCTTCCAGTACTGGCTTTTACCAACATTTTTCAGCTGAAAATCTTAATAAGAGCACATTTAACAAAAATACATAAAAATAAGTGAAATAAATTAACTTGTACTTTTTTAAATATAAGCAAATATTCATGAAATGCGTTCCAAACTAAATGAAGTTTAAAGAAAATCCACAAAGATAACCCAAGTAAATAAAAAATGCAGTTGTTTTTAAACGATGATTTCATTTATTAAGGGAAAAAAGCTGTCCAAACCTGCCTGGTGCTATGTGAAAAAGTAATCGCCCCAAACCTAATAACTGCTTGTGGCACCCTAGGTGGCTACAACTGCAGTCGAGCATTTGCAATAACTAGCAATGAGTCTTTCACATTGCTGTTTAGGAATTTTGGCCCACACTTCTTTACAGAAGTGTTTGAATTTAGCCACATTGGTGGGTTCAACCTGTTTAAGGTCATGCCACAGCATCTCAATCAGATTTAAGTCCACACTTTGATTAGGCCACTCCAAACCTTTAACTGAATGTTTTTGAACCATTCAGAGGTGGACCTGCTGGTGTGTTTTGGATCAATGTCCTGCTGCATAGCCCAAGTGCGCCTGAGGTCACGAACTAGTGGCCAGATGTTTTCCTTGAAGATTTTCTGGTACACTGAGAATGGAATAGAATTCATGGTCGGATCAATCATGAACACTGAGGTAAGTGAGGCATGCAGTTATCTAGATATTGTTCTGGATTTTTTATGAGCTACTTGATGAGTTGTTGTACTCTAGGAGTAACTTTGGTAGGTCAAATAACCTGGGTTCACTGTTCCATGTTTTTTTTTCTATTTGTGGATAATTGCTCTCACTGAGGTTTGTTGGCGTCCCAAAGCCTTAGAAATGTATGTAACCTTTTCCAGACTGGTACATGTCAATTTCTTACCTGTTCTTGAATTTCATTAGGTCATAGCATGATGTGTTGCTTTTTGAGATCTTTAAGCATGCTTCACTTTGTCAGACAGGTTCTATTTAAGTGATTTCTTGATTCAAGCAGCCTGGGAGTAATTAGTCCTGAATGTGGCAAGTGAAATTTAACTCAGCTTTCTAAAAAGAAATTTGGTTAATTACAGTTCATTCATGATTTATCAAGGAGAGGAAATGACTTTTTCACATAGGGCCAGGAAGGATTGGTCAGCTATGGTTCCTTAAGTAATGAAATCATCATTTATCATCAATATGTAAAAAAAAATAAAAAAAATAAACAGATTCAGCTATGGAAGCTATAGAAGCTCTGTACAGAATGGAACGCTTGGGGTCATGCCGTGAATATGTTGTGTGTTATG
>JAAGKR010003869.1:37500-68526 GCA_011419295.1 Clarias macrocephalus
AAAACACACCTTAGTTGCACACAATACAGGAAAGAAATAAACTGTTTATATGACATTATTTACAATACAAATTCGATCTTAAATGTAAAAAAAAAAGTTAAATATGTATCTTTATGATGTTTCTTTGCAGTTATATACGTCTAATGTACAAATAACAAACCTGCAGCAAGTACCGCAACAATACAGACTGTGCGGTTTGTTCCTAAAATCCCAGTTTACCCCTGAGATCTTACTTTCTGTGCTTGCTTCACTCCTGCTTTTTTTTTTTTTTTTTAATTAATTGAATAACAGATGATGAGGTTTGGGTTGTAATTTTTGCCCATATTTGAGCTTCGGCTCTTCACTCCCTCTAGTGCTAGTAATACGCCACTGCAAGACCATCCAATTACCTCATATTGACTTCCTGCTGAGCATCTAGATAACTTTCTCTTCTTGGTCCATCCCACAATTTCACTGAAATCAAACCTATTTCCCCCTTGTTAATACTCAGAGCCCGCAAACAAAGTAAATATAAGAAGAAAGAGACTGATCACACACTCAACCTTCAACTCCATGCCTGCTTACTGATATTTCCCCACAAGCACAGCTGGAGTGTGTGGGTCTGTAACACAGCAGCCTCTAACAAGAAAATGGGAATCTGACTTCATCCTAGAATCAGACGTCAAACCTGACATCAAACCTGAGACACAGACATGTTTATGTTTGTTTGTGTGTGAGTATCTTGAAGCAGTGCCCTGGTGTGGGAAGGATTACAGTAAGAAGGAATATTGAGATGAAATGAGGTTCTACTAAAGGTCAAAGCTGTAGTGTAATGGAGACACGTACACATACACATGTTTGTTTTACAATCCTCATGAGTGCCTCCCTTTGACATGATTACTAATAAGGCTGATTAAGACTAGGCCCACTCCTAAATCTATAACCTTAAACACAAAAAACAAAAGGATACCTGATTAATTTTTTTTCATAATGCTGAAGGGTAAAGGTAAAATATCTCAGATATTCATATTCCTGTGGGGTATATTGACTCGTCCAAGATATTAAAACATGCCAAGACACACACACACACACACACACACACACACACACACACACACACACACACACACACACACACACACACACCACACACACACACACGCACCAGCACACAACAGGAGCATTTGCAGTACGTGAGTCATAAATATGACTGTATTTCTATCATGTCTCTAGATGTGTGAATTATTATTCAAAGATCCTTCATTGTCAAATTTACAGTGCATTCATTCACCCATCTATATGACATCAAACTGCTATTATTTAAAGGATTATTAAATGGTTTTAAATAGCATAGAAGCCTTTAAAGTATCCCATAATAATAAAAAATCCCCAAACACTATAGTCACGTCAGACTAACATCGGCTCCACATAAGTATATTTATTTAATTTTGTATGATCTATGACCTATTTTATGATAGACCGGCCTGATATTAAAACAACATATATGTCATTTGTCTTATGATCCTGTACATTTATACATGCTGAAAGAATCTGAGTGAGATATCTAGTGATGCATATCTAGTGCTTTGGTTTATGGCAGATGTTCTACACTTCCTAGCCAAAAATATACACTGTACTTTATTGATCTGCCTTTAGCTTTGATTACGATGTGCATTTGCTTTGGCATTGTTTCGACAACCTTATGCAGTGTCACAACATTTTAGCCCAGAACCTGTATTTGAGCTACTCCATAAAGCCTTCTCCAGCACATCCCAAAGACTTTCAGTGGGGTTAAGGACAGAACTGTATTGGCTTATCCATGTATGAAAATTATTCCTCATGCTTCTACATGGAATATGCCTATGCCATCAGGGAAGAGAAATCTACATTAAAACCATACTATTTGTTGCATGTTAAAAAAAAAAAAAGATTTTAAGCAGTTTATATTCTCAAACATAGTTACAATATAAAAGCACTTCAATGGTCATTTAAAAACAGCAGAACAAACTAAGTTCAGTATTAAAACATGCTGGATCACTCCTGTTATATTGTTTGGTTATGTTATATTCCATGGTCCAATACTGGGGTCATGTTATTATGTCACAAATAACCGGCAGTCCTAAGAATAAGTAGACCCATTTACTGAATATCTTTATAACATACAAGGCCATAGGTATAATACAAATACAAATTGCAAACCACACTATATAGCTGCTAGTGTATCACTGTATATAATACACCTACATACAAAAAAGAACACCCATGGCTGCAGGTTACAGAGTTCCATGGAGAACCCACACGTACTTGACAACATTGCCTTCATAACTACTTAGCTATTCAGCCTGTTTTTGGATCTTCAATAGATAAGTTGGTTTATAGTTTGAACTTAGGAAAAACAAAGAAGTATGCAGTGCTTGCCAGTCAATCAATCTGTTCCTGCATCATAATGAAATGATAAAGGGCTAACAGGAGGGAAACTCACAATACATCAGAAATCAAAATGGTATGATTAAAAATTATATGTTCCTTTTTATGGGAAAAGAAAATGTGGGTTTGGACATTCAAGCAAATAGAGCCAGATATGTAGCGAGCTGGACAAAGAAAAGACACACATTCGTCAACACAGAAGCTTATTGGAGAAAGCAGTTTGCTAACACGTTCTTCCATCCATTTAGAAAAAAGGCTCTATTCTGTTAAGTCTTGCTGTGGTTTAAATGACTTCTCTGTATATTTGTTGAAAAATAAAAACAACAAGGGTAAAAAAAATTTTTTTTGCCACATCAGTGCAGAATTATTGTGCATGCAAACTATTAAAAAATCGGCATGTTATTTAAATGTGTAAAGTAATATGTTGGCTATTTATTAGAGACATTGGGTAGCACTGTGGCTTAATGTTTAGTACTGTCACCTGCACCTCCAGAGGTGGCAGTTCGAATCTTGTCTCTAGTCTGCATATGTGTACGACGATGCATATGCATGTACTCCAGGTTCTCCGTCGTGTTTGTGCGTTTGCGTGTATATGCTTGTGCCATGATTCCTAACATCCACCTGAATAGGCTCCAGCCTTCCTGTGACCTATCACAAGATAAGCTGTGTAGACAATGGATGGTGGGTTTAGAGACCTTTTTAAAATATTTATTGTCACTCACTCATCGTCCTTACTGCTTTAGCCTGTATAAAGGGTCGCTGAGAGCCTGGATTCGCACACACTTACATGCTCATTCATACACTTTGTGAATGCCAATTAGCCTAATCTGCATGATTTTTGACTGTGGGAGGAAACTGGTGCACCCTGAGGAAACCAATCAAGCGCAGGGAGAACATATATATAATATAAAATTTAGTTCATGCATGCACAACCTTCATATGAGTTTGCAAACCTACAGTAAGTCCTCAAATTTTTTTTCTATGTGGACATTTCTGTAATCATGATGTTGTATTCCCTAAGTGGGTGAACTAAATCAGCACCCTGTTGGTCTGCACATTTCCCGATGGATACACACTGTGCATGGAATCTGTAAAGGCTTAGGTAAATAGAATACCCAGCATACTTCACACTATTTGTCAGTCCTATACTTTTCCTGTATCCACATCCTCTGATATGGACAAAGATGATTCTTGTTTATCAAATTCTATGACTTATTTTCATTTTGCTTAATCAATGTCTCATAGGAAACTGAGGCTATAATTGCCTTTGGTTATGGAGCACTGATTATAAAAAATAACAAATTATTAAGAAATTTTAAATTAAAAAAATACTTCCCTAAATGCCTTCTATTAGTACTGTACATTAATAGACTACATACAGTACAAGCGTCTTATATTTTATGATATGAAAATATATTTTTTTATGTAACAAGCAATGCAAAATTAGTTTACTAGTGAGAGGGTGAAGAATGGATGTTTGAAGGTGTTTTTATGTTCACAGGATCTGGATCTGGATTTTTGCCTCAAAGCAAAAGTTTTTTTTTCAAGCAATTCATTGTCCAATATAGAGCGAATGTTATAGTTAAACTGTTTTCAGTCCATTTTAACAATTTAAAGTCTAACATTTCTAGACCTAGAATGATCAAATGATTTTAAAGGCTCTTTTTCAATATGCATATTTATTACTATTTATTTATTTATTACTATTACATTTATTACTTCACTATTATGTCATTATTCATAGGGCACAAATTGCCTACTGTACCTTTTGCCAGTTCAGATGTTTGCTTAACTATAGGGCATATGTAATTTTTTCACAGTAAGTGAAATGAGTTTGGTTAAAGGAAAATATTTGCTAATTTTTACATTTTCTTTTCAAAGTATGTTAAATTTTCAAAAACCTCTTCTAAGATGAAGGCCTGGATTATGAAGGCGTTCGAGTCAAACTGAGACTTTCAGCTCATGATCAGAAGAATGAAGGCATTAAGCTGACATTTACAGAAGACCAATACATTGATGTACAGTACATTGATGAGACTCTTAGCTTGAGTAAAACATTTGAATCATGCAAACGTTTTTAAAAAGGCCATATGTGTGAATGACCATCCCTGCTGAGGTTGCAGTCATTCGCAGGAGATTTAGATAGTGGAATGCCTGATCCATGAAAATCAACAGAAAACTTGTGGAAGGGGCATGTACATCATCTGTATATGCATGTGGACTGTACGGGCAATCATTCACAAACAAATGCATTTCCAGAGGTTTAGTGCACGTTGAATACTTCATGAGCTCACTGTTTTTGACCAGCGCAGAAGACTGGTAATGTCTAATTAAAAGAACGTTTTGACAAGAAAGGCCAGGAAGTCCGATCATGGCGCCGGCATACTGAGAAAACCTTGATGGTATCCAAACAGTGAAATGCTGAGATAAGTGCATTAGCAGGGGTTTATACAGTATATAGAAATGAAGATTTTTACTCTCATAACTGTGTTGTGTTATTCTGCATAATCAAAGGTCCCAGTTTGACTTGAACGGCCCTCGTAATTTCAGTTCACTTTTAATGACTAGAAGAGACTAGAAGACTTCAATACCAGTTGAATAATAATCAAACACCAGTATCTTTTGATACCCAGTTTTAGTCTGGGTCAGAAAGATAGCGTCTAGAAAAGCATTACGCTGAAGCTATGAATGACACAGAACAGAGTGAAGCCGTGTTTTCCTTTTATTTCATAAAGAAGAGGGGTTTTATATGGCCTTCATTGTCACCATACTCATACCCATCCATGTCAATCATCTTCCCTGATCTCATCCCCATTTGAAGAAACGAGTGAGAAGTGGTTCATTTGATTTTTCCTCAGAACAGGAGAATTGGTATGAGGATGAGGATGAGAAAGAGGAGGATGAGGCAGAGGCAGAGTAAACAGGAAGAGAGAGGAGAAGAAAAACGTGAGATAGGAGATAGAAGAGAAAAAAAGAGTGTGCCATCCTATGCTTAACAAACACACGATCACTATCTATGGTCAGTAGCCATGATTTCCTGATTTGTATCCATACAGACAACCACAGTCCACTCCTCTCTTCCTCTTTCCCTTATATGGATGGCATGATCCTTCTCTCCTTCATGTCCCTTGCTCCTCCCCCTCTCTCCTCAGCTCCACACCTTCTCTTTCTCTCCCCACCTCTCCCTCTCTTTCCCATCCTCTCAAAACCTCACTTGCTGGCCATGGTGTAGCATCCATCAGGGTGCCACTGCATATCACGCACACGCCTTACGGACTGCATCTGGGGGAACCGAGCTCCGTATTCATTAAAGTGCCTGTAGTCACCCTTCTCCAGCAGGTACTGGCTGCCACGGTAGCCTGGGTACTGGTAACCCACCCAGCTGAGGAAGAAAAGAAGAGGAGAAATTTGATGAAAGGCAGGAAGAAATAGGAGAGCTGTGGGTGTAAGGAAGTGTGCCGGCAGGTGCAAAGGTAGAACATGTAGGAGAGACGGTAATGAATAGAGATTGTGCAGCAATTTCTAATCAAGGTTCAGACAAGACTGACCCCTTCTGAGCTTGGTTTACCATACTGTGCATTTATACAAATAGATTTTAAAGCAAGTTGTACATGAAAATTGAAAACTCTGTGCTTGTGTAATGAACTGGTTGGAACATCCAGTGCGCTTATCATAAACATTTAAAATGGTTTTAGCGATCTCTCACAAAACTAAATCAACTGATCTTTCAAAAGTCCTAATTTTACACTTGGCTCTTGGTAACACGCACGTAAGCAAGTAGCCCAGTACTTACGTGCCACAGCTGACCATGATGCTGCCAACTCGGTCAGTAAAGCCGTAGGAGTACAGGCTGGGCACGTCGTCATTGATTATCTCCATCTTTCTTCCCTTATAGTCACCGATCTCATACAGACAAATCTTGTGCTTCTCTGTGTCCTGTTGGAAAAGCTAATGATTTTCTATTTCTAAGCCTTCTAAGCATCACATTTACACAGAATCTTTCCACACTGACCCATCAAATCTGCTATATTCCTTATATGGGCACAGCTTCCTGTCCTTGGAACTTAAATACAGTGCACAGTCTCAAATAAGCATGGCATGATGTGAATGGGATCTAATTTAATGCTATACAAATACTGTACTTATCTCACCCTAACACTAAGCTTAATCACCCTAACTTCATAACTTAATCTTCATACTTAATATGAAATGTTAATAATTGTACAAACATGACTGGACTGTTTGATTCTTGCTAATTCCGCTTGTTGGCTGGTTCTTTCTCTGATGATTTGCATCTGTAGTTTACTCAGCTGCATTGCTATATAAGGATTATTTGGGTCCTTTGAAGTTCTGCTATACTTTAAAAACAAAAGGGTAATTTGGACCCTTTGAAGAAACTCCGTTACCCACATGGATATAGTAAGAATCCATCAGGAAGAAAAAGCTTTTGGCAAAGTGTCCTTTATCACTTTAATATCTGATATGTTTTCTATATGAAAACCATATTACACTGATTTTTAGAATAGAGGGCTTAATCTCTTCCACAAATTACTTGACCTGGTATTGTAGTCTGAATAGTTTGTCAGATTTTTAAAAATGATTATTATTTGATTTTCCTGTTCTATTTTATGTTTTAACCTATGCCTGGTTCACAGATTATGATTTATAGAACAGTTCAAGTACACACACACACAAATGTGTCAGGTTCATCCTGAAATGTCATAATCACTGCCTGCTGTGTCCTGCTCCTCACCTATGCATTTGCTATTCTGCATTTGACTGTAGTGCATTGTTGACATTATTGATGCACCTTCAGCATAGAGAACACAGTCTTATAGTGAATCATGCTGCAGAAGAGCATGGTTAAAAATATCTAATCAACTACATTTGCATGAGGCGAGTAATAAGGCATCACTGTGGCTTATCGCTGTCGCCTTGCACCTCTAGGGTTGTGTTTAAATCTTGCCTCCAGACTGTATGCATGGAGTTTGCATGGTCTCAATATGCATTGTGGGTTTTAAAACTGATTTTAAAAGCTCTCAATTGTCTAGCTTCACAATACCTTCCTAACTTTGCTAACCCAATATGCGTAACTCTGAACTTTTTTTAAACAACCAAATCTCATCTAAGGACCAGAGTTGACTGAGCATCTGGTGTTGCTGGCCCCGGGCCGTGAAATACCACTGTTTACATTTTTATATCAAATATAAAGATCTATCTTTTTTTCAATTGCTTTTAGTTCAGGCTGAAGTTGTGCAAAATGTCTATCTATCAATCAATCAATCAATCAATCAATCAATCAATCAATCAAACAATCAATCAAACAATCAATCAATTCTAAATGCATATGTTTTATGCTTTAATTAATTTTTGCCTTTTTAGTCTTCTTAATTTTCAACTTTCAACTGTGTTTTACTCTTATGTTATGCTATATAGTTTTTTTTTTTTACTTTGCAGTTATCTATTTATACAATATATAAAGCACTTTGGGTCAACTGCTGTTGTTTTAAATGTGCTATATAAATATATATATAAAATCACTTGACTTGACTCATGGAGAGAAGAATTAATACCATGCGGACAGGCCTGAATGAGAGCAGATAGTCATTCCTCTGGCAGTTGCTCCAGCAGTCCCAGCGAGGATACTCGCCTTTCTCCAGGATATACATCTCACCACAGAAGTTCATCTGCTCAAAACCGACAAAACTAGAGAAAACGAGAGAAATAGAGAGGGAGACGGGAGGAGGGCGGGGAAGGAGTAAGCGTCAGGGTGAGTAACTTGACTTGAGGATCTCACCATCACTGTTATTGTCATATCTGAAATAACGGCATGTAACTGTTTATTACTCACGGGCCACATTCGACACGAAGGGAGCGCACTTTGTCCATGCCCATCTCACACACGTTCATACACTCATTGCTGATTTCAATCATACGGCCCTGGAAGTTTTCACGGTCAAACACGTACATCTACAAGAGTTGAGGAAGATGGAAATGGAGATGGATGAGAAGAAAAAGACATGCACTAAAAGACTGCAGGGAAAACTGGTAGGGTTTTAGGGTGCACAAAGTAAGAACATGTCATAACTTTTATTATAAATAATACCATTGTCTCTAAAAAATGAAAGGCAAATTTATTAATATCTTGACTGTTTCAAAATAAATCCAATCAAATTATTATCATCATTTTTTCAGTTATTTAATGGATTTCTTTTACATTTTGAAAACTTTTATTAAGTCTAATAAAGAACAACAATAAAGATAGAGATTATTGTTCTTCTGCATACATTAAAAAGCAATTTTTTTTTATATATTAGCAGTTAACATAACAATGGGGGTGGTGTGATCTTTATTTATTTATTTTCTGAAATTTTGTTGCAAGAGTTCTTTTATTGTCATTAAGCCAGTAAATATGAACTTTAATATATAAAGAGAAAACAAAGCTAACGGAACATGATCTAATCACAAGCAGGTATCTATGGCAACTGGAACTTACCAAAAGTGAGACTTGTCATGATTATGCTTTGTTTGCCTGCCAATGCTTTATAGAAAGTTACACTGAGGGTAAACAGTCTTTTCTACAGTACTCGAATCATTTAAACCTGAATTTATAACCTGTTGTTTGAAGTTTTTATTGTTATTATTTATGTTGTATTACAATATAAGACTCACAAGACTAGTGTCAAGTAAGTCAAGCTAGTGTGTGTGTGTGTGTGTGTGTGTGTGTGTGTGTGTGTGTGTGTGTGAGAGAGAGAGAGAGAGAGAGAGAGAGAGAGTGTGTGTGTGTGTGTGTGTGTGTGTGTGTGTGTGTGTGTGTGTGTGTGTGTGTGTGTGTGAGTGTGTGTGTCTGTGTGTGTGTGTGTGTGTGTGTGTGTGTGTGTGTGTGTGTGTGTGTGTGTGTGTGTGTGTGTGTGTGTGTGTGTGTGTGAGAGTGTGTTTGTGTGTTTTACCCTGTAGGTGTCCTTGCCAACATCAGACTTGGTGTTGGTCTTGCCATCCGGCTGAGCAGCAGGCTTGGGCTTCTCTTCAGAAGACATAACTATAATTACAAAAGAGGGCAAGATGATTACCAATGTCTTATTTTTTTTAATTGAAGCACAATTAATTATGTAAACACTTTATTTTAGGGAACACAGTAGGCATAATTAAATTATTTTATTTATTTTCTTTTTTTTTTCTCTCTTTCTTTTAAAAAAAAATAAAGACTCAGATTAGGCATTTGGAAATGTTTCATTCAGTTTCACTCGCACTCTGACATATTCTGTATTTCACTTAGCCTGGACGGGGACATGGGAGGCCTGGATCCTATCCCCACGGACTCAGGGCACAAAGCTTGGTACACCCTGGATAGGGTGCCAGTCCATTACAGGGCACAAGCACACACATCCACTCACCCCCACACTTTTGTAATTGGGGATATGTTGTGTGAAAATGACTACTAAATGCATTTTGTGCAAATTATGTAAATAAATGCACTTGAATTAATCCTCTAAATTCTTCTTCATTAGCGTGAAAGGTTGACATACTAAAATTCGCCTCTATTTTTTGTTAGCTTCAAGGGACGTCTGAGGGCAATAATAATACTATATAAATTCTATATTATAAAACTCGTATACATTTTATTATTAACAATTTAAATCAAAAGCCAAATGCAGTTTGGTTAGTCCACTCCAGTGCTGTTTTTCATCAGATTTAAACGAATCTTATTTCAGCTTTGGTGGCCTTGGTTTTGTGGATGCAGCATAAACTGGCCTGTTGGTATTCAACCTTTTTTTTCTTTCTTCTTCTTCTTCTTTTTGTTAAATTTTTTTTTTTCGTGGAGCACAATTTGACTTGAAAACATGTTGTCGTGTATGTTTAGCTACAAATTAGCGACATCTAAAACTGCATTAGAACATTCACACACATCATAGTATTAGTGACTTATTCAGCTTTTTGTAAGCTCTTAAAGTAATAATGCTAAATGGTAAATTAATGCTACCTAGAATCTACAGGTACGATCTCAATCACACTAATAATTTCAGCTTCAAGGACATACCATTATCAAAACTAATTATGCATCTATTAGTCATTTTTTTGTACACGAGACCTCAAGTTATGAGTTGACACACAGGTTTATGAATAACGATTCATTTATAACAAATAAACTGTTTACAGTTGCTTAGCTGGGGATTGATTGAACATATAACAAGACCTTGATTATCACCTTAATATGGGTTATTTTTAATGAAGTCTTACCCCTATTATTATAATGAACGGCTGGCTGACTTTCTGTAGTAAAATTGCACTAGTGCACCAGTCACATGGTATCATCTGGATGGTACTGAGTGAAGTAAACGAAAAATGTCTCATGCTTATGAAGCTCCTGTGAAAACAACTGGGTTTATGAAATGGGAATAAAGTATGAATGTGCTGGAAGTTGACCAAAACACAAGTAAATCATGTCCTAACCTTAACAGATAATAAGGACTTTATAAAATGTCTTGTTGAAATTATGCATAACATTATGGTTATCGAGCTCTTGGCATGTTTCTAGTATTTGACAGTAGTACAGGAATATGCTGCAAATAGCTGTCTTTTTCTGTCTCAGTAAAGAGTGCCATGAGAAAAAACAAAGTCCTAAAGTTCTTTAAGGTGAACTTAAATTTATTGACTCATTTATTCGAACGCATAATCACTGCTTAATTGCTGATTATCTTTTCCTTTCATTCCTCTTGTCTTCTTCATCGTCCATGTCTAGACTCACTTACAGTTTTAGTGAGTTGACAGACACTCTGTCATCCTGCATTATCCTTTTTAACATTACAACTGTGTCGTAAGACGTTAGCAACTGACAGCTTGTTGTTATTTTATTCACCTCCTACTCCTCTAACACTCTCTGCGTCAATGCCAGAGTAAATGCTTTGTCATCACTCTTATCCGTCAGGCTTTCATTGCATGCCCCAATTTTCCTCAATGTATCATTTCTTCTCCTGTTTCACATTCAGAGTAGATGACATTTTACTTTTTATACATTTTCATGTGTTTTTCATGTCTTCTGGCCAATTATTTCACGAATTCTACTTAAATTACTAAATCATTCTTAGCAGTTGCTAAAGAACAAAATGTCCTTATTAGTTTTATTAGTAATATGTGTTAAGACTGTTTCTCTCTTTCTGGATTCTTACCTGAGTGTAAGTGAGTAGTCGGCGTCTCTCTCACACAGCCAGTCAGCGTGTGTTGAAAACAATCATGTAGCTCTTTTATAGGCCAGCACCAAACGCGAGGGGATTAGACCCAAACAAACAAACCCGCTGAGCTCAGCGCCCCATGCACAGAATAGAAATGACCCCATCATCAAACAGAGACACAGAAACCGAGAGAGAGAGAGAGAGAGAGAGAGAGAGAGAGAGAGAGAGAGAGATGAGTAAAGCTTGAAATGGATAAAGAGCCTGAGGACAATTGACACCTGATCAGCTTCGGTTTATGCAAATACTTTTTAATTTCCAAACATAAAACCATGAAGATTTCATAGAGGTGCACACACATATCAATCAGCCATAAAATAAAAACTACTGACACACTGGTAAAATATTACAATGGCACCAATCAACAGTCAACAGTCAGTTCTCGAAGCTGATGTGTTAGAAGCAGTAAAGTTGTGCAAAGTAAAGATCTGATGGCCAGCTAGATGTGGTAGCTAGATGTAGGTCAGAATGTCTCCAAAATGGCAGGTCTTGTGCGCGATTTTCGTTATTTTGTTAATAGTACCTACCAAAAGGACAACTGGTGAACTAATAACTGGGTCATGGGCAGTCGAGGCTCACTGATGTGTGTGGGTGTCATGGTGGTGTCAGAAGTGTGCTAGGATACACTACCAATCAGCCATCACTTTGTAACTATATGCACCTGGTTCTAAATTGTTTCTTATTCATTGTTGTATATAAATTCTTGAGTTTCAGAATTTCTAGTGTCTGTTATGTTTAGTGTGTTTACACTACAGAGTGTACAATGGGTTACACTCTGACTTTAGCAATCAGTCAAGGGTCCTAGCCTAGCCTAGTTCCTGCTCTAATTAGTTTTGGTGTTATGTCACAAAGAGGATTTTGCATAAATATCTGTCTCCTTTTTAATCCTTGACTAATGCTACACCTAAATATAAATAACACAGTCTATTGGAGGAGCATGTGGGCAGCACAAGAAATGTTCCAGGAGATCCAAATGCACCTGCGGTCCAAAGAGAAGCTGGTTCAGGAGCACTAGAGTTAGAGGGATTCGTTCCAGTACCTACTGGTGTAAACTGCTATAGTCAGTGTATGAGCCTCCTAAGTCCAGCTCCTGACCAAGGTCAACAGGCCAGAGAGTGAGAAGGATTTGTTCGGGGTTCAGCCCACTTAAGCCTTTGATACTAACAAGAAGATCTTTGCCCCTTGTCCCATTGTGGAAACCATCTTGGTTCAGTGCAAGAATCTTGCTCGACCACCATGCCCTAGTGAGAAAATCACTCTGCTCCCCCAACCCCAGAGAGCATCACTCTGACCCTCTGTCCCTCTGGAAAAACATTTCCTACCTCCTTACTCTGCTGGATCATTGCACTCGTCTTTGCTGCTGGCTGTCTCCCGCTACTCACAGGGCAAAAAACTTCACTCCTCCTCTCTGCATCATAACGTCAAGCGCCCTTTGTGGGTTCAAGCACCAGTTTTCTGATGATGGTCCAAGACCCACTACAGACTTAGATATGTGTATCTGGAGACATGCTTCGGAGAAACTGTCATAAACATAAAACTGACAAATACCTGCCTGAACTGCTGTATAGTTTAGTCAACAGAGACATTGCGTGGCAAGAGGTTTTTTTTTTTTTTTTTTCATTTACTGTCTCAAATGACAAAAAATATACTTGAGATTCGCATTGTCTCAGGAAAGACTGTCTGCACATTCTTTATTGTCCAATGAAAAGTACATACCAAGACAAGTACAGTATGAGGATGTCATCGCAAGCTCTGCCAGGGCCAAGACTCTATTAAGTATTAAGGTATGCCTACGTTTTTCAATATTTCAGTGTGTTCACGCCTCGACAGTCAGTTGTTATTTTAAGATACAAAGGTCAGCTGTTTTGAAATAGTTCTTGCAAGAACAGTATTGTCAAGTGCATTTGGTAAACCCATGTGTGTGGGGCGTAATTTTGTAAGCCCTTTTTAAAATCTAAATGAAAACTGAAGTAACACAGATGACTGATCTAGACTTTGAATACCTTAAAAGGAATGTTTTAATAATGGTCTTGTAATATATACATGCTGAAACCAGGTTTGCTAAGGCTATTAAGTGTAAGTTTTCACACCCGTGGCTTGTTTGGGATGCAATGGCCTGGATAAACATTGATCTACTGTATGGGCAAGGGTAAGGACCAAACAAATGAGTTTTAAAGAAAAGGTTGTTAAATTGTATAAATCAGGTACGATATAAGAAGATATGCAAATATTTGAAAATGCTGTTTTCTACTGTATTTTCTTCTACTGTTCAAAATCCGATAAAGCTGCCTGGAAAATGTTTAGTATCCAAAGAACAAACAATGAAAAACTTCACTTAAAATACTGGCCTTGTGTAAAAAGTGGTGTAGCTGTTTCAAGATGCACAATAAGGAGGAAATGGTCTTCATGACTGAGTTGCCGGAAGAAAGCTCTTACTGCGGTAATGCCTCAGAACGGCCAACTTACCTTATGCCAATGCCAGAACGCCTAAAGACAAGCCTCAAAACTTCTGGCACATCAGCCATTGTGTGTTGTGAGAACAAGAAACACAAAAATAACCACAGTCAACTACATGAACTCATTCAAAATTAATGACAAAGTGAATGCAGCTTGTTATTTAAAAAAAACATACAGGCGCCAATTTGCATTCATCAGAATCATCATTCATAATTAGATTGCTGAAATTGAGAATTGAGTTCAGAACTCGCAAATGCATCATTAAAGCCTGGAAAAATCGTGCTGACCCATCAACCTCACAGAAAACCAACGAATGATCAAGCTTGCAGATCACCCAACTCAGTGGTGACTAATCTTCTCCAGAATGGGCCTGTGTGTGTGCAGGTATTCATTCAAGTGAAGCAGAAATCACACCTGATAGTCTATTGAAAGCCAGGAACGACTAATTAAGCAGGTGGAATCAGGTGTGGCTTCTAATTGACCTTGCTGGAACATTCAGTAGAAAGTAAAACAAATCATAGCGATGTTTAATAGACCATCTCCCCATGCACAATGTAAAACGAGCTCAAGGATTGGGACTAAACATGTGTGTAGCCATAAGAGCCTCGTTAGTGAGACTTCAAGGCTTCAAGATTGGTCTGAAGAGTTCAGATCGACCCTATACCAGAGTAATGGGAGCATCAGGGTACGAAGGGAAAAGTATGAAGTAATGCACCCATCATGCATAGTGGCCACGTTGTGAGACCAACAGTGGCTTGTATAGTGCACTGTACACTGTACTGGAGGCAGTGTTATGATCTGGGGTTGCTTCAGCTGGTCAGATCTAAGCTCAGCAACATTATGTGGCAATAAAATGAATTCAGATGATGACCTGAATGTACTCAGTAACCAAGTTATCACATTAATAGCTTTTTTCCTTCCCTCATGGCACATGCATAATACAGGATGTGCACAAATTGTAAAAAGGGTTCTGCCTGAGGAAGCATGAGGAGTCATTTTCATACTGTATATGAAGTGGTCACCACAGAGTCCCAATCTTGACCCCCACTGAAAGTCTTTGAGATGTGCTGGAGAAGACTTTACGAAGTGGTTTGACTCTCCCATCATCAAAACGAGATATCGGCCTAAAAACAGAATGAAATTCTGGATGGAAATAAATGTTATGCGTTGCTGTGGTGTAGAGAAAGAGAGAGACAGAGAGAGAACCAATTTTCAGGCAACAGTCTAAAAGATAATACAATCCTACGATATGTAATCATGAAAACAGTCAGGAATTTTTTTTTTTTTCCAATTTCGGTATAGGCTTAATAAATAAACAGGCTACTCTGTGACCAAGGAAACAAGGTGATATAGTCAGACTTGCTCCATTTAACACATAAAGATATATATATATATATATTATAAGACACACACACACACACACATATATATATATATATATATTTATTTATTTTTTTATTTTTATTTATTTATTTATTTTTTTAATGGGAGGTATGAGTCATCAGTGTTATTATTATTGTTATTATTATTGTTGTTAATATTGTTGTTGTTATTGTTGTTGTTATAACAATAACAATAAAAATAATAATACATTTATTATACATTTATTTAATGTTAAATAGCTAAAAGAAGAATCTTATTTTTTGTAAAACATTTCTGAGTTCAAGAAATAAAAAGTGCCAGACATCTAAATATGTAAGCACTGTGTAAAAAAAAATAATAATAATAATTTAAAAAAAGGAAATTCTATTTGTGTTTTAGACGAAATTATTCAATGTTCAAACGATCAGGAATTCCACAATTCCTCAAATGTCAAAATGTCCTCCCACTGTTTCCTTTTTAGATGCTCTTTCTGTCTCACTTGTCAGGGTTTTTTTTTTTTTTTTTTTTTTTTTTTTTTTGTGCATCTACAATTCTTATAGCGCATGGACAGAATGACAGAATGCCGGGGACAGAATCAGTCAGTGATGCAGTCAGACAGGTTTACTGTACACTCAGTTCATAGTGATTTACACAAGGATGTCGAGGTTTATGTGATATACAACCGAAAGGTCTGCAAATGTATTTTAATGTTGTTAAAGGTACCATAGTTATTATTACTATTAATGTCTTTTGGAAGAAACTGATGTGATGGCAGCTTAAATCACACTATTATTACTATTATTATGCTCTTGAATTTACATGACTGATCATTAGGATCAAATGGATTTAAAACATAGTGTTTATCAGAAAAGGTTATTATTAACTACAACTCATTAATATTGATAGCATCCACAACACTTTGCAGACATTCATGCATGCATATTAAAACAGTGAGGTGACACCTTTACAGATTTAACACACACACACACACACACACACACACACACACACACACACACACACACACACACACACACACACACACAATAAGGGGCTTTTTATGGGAGTAATCACTTCTGCTTTCGCTTCACATGTCAAATGTTGCTGTATCTAATTTTAACTCAGTGTAACATGTTTGTTTTTTTTCCGTGATGGGAATAGTCAGAATCAAACTGCTCTAATAGTACAGATGAATTATTAAATGTATTTACAGTACATCATGCTTGCTGTATGAAGAGTTGGAATCTATTCAGTGAATTCATCTGTGTTGTGATGAGAGGGTTAGTCTTATTCTCACAAGTAAGTTGACATTGGACACAACATGGATTGTTACTTACAAGGGGTGTTCAAGTCAAACCAGGATGTTTGATTGTGGAGAATAACAGGACACAGCTATGATGTAATACTACCTTTATTTCAGTATATAATCCCCTGCTACACTATTGCACTTATCCAAGGGGTTCACTGATGCTTGGATATCATCAAGGTAGAAAGTTTTCTCAAATGAAAAAATATGTTAAAACAGCTTGGATCGAGGTCAGGACTGTATGGGGAATATGTGGCAGTAACTCCCAGCCCAGGTCCTGCAATGTGCAAGTGGTATTCATGAATAACTGTGTGTGAATTTTTCACAGACAGATTTGTCTCTACCACAAGTTGGCAACAAGTTATTCTCCAATTAGTAAGGATCAGACGTTTCACTCACTCAATGTTCACGGGTATGACTGCAGTGGGCTGAGAGCCACCTCGGCCGGGATCATCATTCACGGACATACAGCCTACTTTAAAATGTTGGCACCACCACAGTACTGAGCTTAAAATCTTCTGTAAATGACAATCAGGTTTACGCCTCCATCTACATCATAAGTCCTGGTTTGACTTGATTGCCCTTCGTATAAACAGTTGGGCCAGGTCACAAGCATTGATACGTTGTGACGTATAACTGCCATGTGGGACAGATGGATATGTGCAAGAATCACAAGAAGTGAAGCCTCTCAATGATTAATGGATGTATATTCACCTCACATTTGCTTAACGCTAAACACTTTGTCAATGTGTAGGAGTTGGTGAGTGGACTTAGTTACATGCCTGTCTGTGTCATTGACCAAAAATTAACACTAGCCATATGATTGTAGAAATATAAGTTTATTTAATGATATATTGTATATACAGTCAACATACAATAAAGTCATACAACCTAAATTCCAGAAAAGTTTTTTTTTTTTTAAATAAATAAAAAATGTATGAAAACTAAAACACTTCCAAATCAAATGAGCCAATATTTTACACAATAGAACATAAATGTTACTGAGAAAACTGAGAAATGTTGCATTTTACAATTTTATGCACAAAATGAGCACATTGTAAATTTGATGCCTGCAGGTTTCAAAAGGTGGGAGGGGGGCATATTTGCAGTGGTGCAGCATCTCCTCGTCTTTTCAAAACAGTTTGAAGATGTCTGAGCATTGAGGTTATGAGATTCTGGAGATTTGGTGTTGGAATTCAGCACCTGGACTCTTCTACTACAAAGCTATGCTGTTGTAATGGCTACATTATGTGGTTTTGCACTGTCCTGCTGAAATACACAAGGCCTTCCCATATGTTGCTCTAAAACCTTTAAATACCTTGAATTCATAGTGCCATTCATAGCGTTTATTGAGAACACTCAGTTCAGTTTCAGCCTTTTGTTGCACCTGTCCTAACCTTTTTGAGACCTGTAACAGGCATCAAATTTGAAATAAGCTCAAGTGTAAAATTTCTCTGTCTAAACATTATACAATCATATATAAACAAAAATGATTTATATAAACATACAAATTATGTTCTCCATGTTCTATTATGAATAAAATATTGCCTGAAATTATTTAAAACTCTTTTAGTTTTCATTTTATTAAAATAAATTCCAACATTTCCGGAATTCGTGTTGTAGAAAGGTTCTCTTAATTTTTTGTTTTTCTCCACATTTTAAAATAATAATGGCGATTTCACCATTAGGAAATAACATATGGAGTAAACAACAACAACAACAACAAAAATACAAATGAACCATTCTGACCATTTTATCATAAATTCTTTTATATCATCAGCTGTACTCCAGGGTAAGCCTTATGCACACTCAGAAGCTTTCTAACCAGCTACAAGAAGGCGCTTCATCCAGGAAGCTTTTTATTTATGAAATGTTGGTTCCTTCTGCCGAGTTGTGTCATCTTAAACAAATAAATCATCCTAAAAATTATATTTTTACATTGCATTTAACCTTCACTATTTACAGTGCCTTGCAAAAATATTCACACACACCCAATGTTTATGTCACTAATAAAAGAAAAAGTCATAAGCGTGTCATGCAAATCAAATGGTACACGCCCCCAAAACATTTTAATTCCAGGTTTTAATGCAGCACAGGACAAACACTATCGCAAGGCACTGCCTGATCTTTTATCAAAATGTCTTTAACAGGATGTAAAAAGAGTATTCAGTTTAGTGTGTCCAAACTTTGTCTGGTTCTGTATAAAAGGAAACAAAAATCACAATCACAATATCTTTGTGAAATTAAGTAATTACAATGCTGCTTGAAAAGAAGCAATAAAAAAAAGTAATTATTTAAAAAGTGAGAAATTCTGCAAAAAAGTCATGAAAATCAGGAAGGAAAAAAAACAACAAACACTTCAGCATATGATATTGACCATTACTATAGTGACAGAGCACGTGGCCTTACAGGGTTGTGCCCATTCCCCTTTTTCCACTTCGCTTTTCACTGAATTTCCTTGAGAACTTTTAGCTTTCCTTTGTAAGAGTACCTAGCAAAACAAGTCTCCTCAAAACTCCACTCATCACCTGCAACTTAAACATTGTTTAACTTCGTTCAGTGTTAAGTTGACAGCTGTAAGTTGTTATGTTCAGTTGACAGCAGCATTAGGTCACATGTTTTACTCTTCCCTTTCCCCGGCCTGCTCATACGCAGCATCATCATGTTTCCGTCGGCGTCCACGGATTGCCTTCCTATCGGGGCCCGGCGAATGAGAACCCTGCGATATGACATCACCATCCCTTTCTTCTTCGATCTGCCCGGCATCTTCTATCCCTTCCTCTGTGTCACTTTTTTCTGAATCAGACTCGTCAGAGTTTTCCTCCTCAAGGTAACGATAACCTTTGACCTGCATGGAAAGATGTGTCTAATGTTAGCATGAGGACATACACTTAGCTCCAAACTATAACACCTCAACACCTCAACATGAGAGGAATTACCTGTCAAAAAACTTGTCAAAAGAAAGTAAAAACCATAAGCTACCAAGACAAAGCTACTCTGTAGGGACACTTCTGCTCCAGAGGGGATTAACAATGACCACTCAAAAGGTGCAATAGTGGTTTTGAAAGTTCACTTTTGCATGAATTAATTTTACTCTATGGTCAGAAAGGTACATTTGTACCTTTTCTTCTAATCATGAATAAATGTAAAACAATAATTTCCCTATTAGTTTAATGGATGTAAAGCAGCTTCAAATTAATTACACCTAATTGTACACATTACCATATTCCAATTCTCCATACATACAGTACAACCTTACACAAACAGCTCAATAGCACTTTAAATAACAGGTGTGTGTGCATATGACTCACCTTGTGCCGTGGACGGGGAATCCGTGGCAACCTGAAGGGAGTTTTCTTTTTAAGACGACGCTCCATCTGAAAATAACAGAAGACTGCAAGCAGCAGAGTAACCAATAGGATGCTGAGTTTGGCCTAAAGATGGATGACCAGATTGGTAGCGAGAGATGAAGATGAAGAGGAAGGAGAGAGAAAAGGGGGGAAACCATTACTGTAGGTTTACGTACGATTTAACACTTAAACTGTTACAAAACTAATTTATTAACCTCATACTATAAATATAAACATATAAATTATTTTAATTCAACAGATCTTCCCATTAATTACACAGACACATGAGTGTATCAAGAAGTGTAGTGTATTACAGGGTAGTATACAATTAATACATTTTTAACTGAGATGACTATTCTTGGCGTTTTCAGACAAATCTTTATGATTTAATGGTCTAATATTAGATATGAGTGTTCGTGCCTTTGATGCATTGAATCACAAGCTCCTCATCCATATGCTTAGAATATCATAGTGGCATATTAATGACTTGATCATCTCAGTGTTTATATTAGGCACTAAAGAGCACTCTTGTTTTAATGCTGTTCCTAAACTGCCTGACTACATGTTATAAATAGTTAACTCCCTCCTGAAATCCCATTCCCCAAATATTTACCCTCATAGGCAGGCTAGACCAGAGGTACACAATGAAGATAGCGATGGCCTGCCACCAGTGATAGATGGTGTAGACGAAGTCCAAGCGCTCCTTATCCTCATACAGCATACCAAGCAGAGCTAAACACACACAAATGGAAAAGGTTATTACTGAAAATTTTGTACATTAGTCTCATTCAAGAGAGGCAAAGACTGGATTGATGAGGCATACTCCAGTCAAACCAGAACTTTGGATTGTGCAGAATAACAGAACATGAGAGTATGAGACTAAAAAATTTTTTCTATATAATCCCCCGATATACAGTATTAATATACTCCTCCCAGCGTTTCACTAGTGCTTAGGTATAAAGGTAGAAAGCTTCCTAAGCAAGCCATGATCGGACTGTCTGCTTCACATACGAAATTCTGACCACCCAGGATCTCCTTTAAAGGCCCAAACATGTGAAAATGGATTGAAGAGAGTTGAGCACTGCACGGGAGATGTGGCCCCCAGAGTTCCTGTAATGTGCTTGTGGCTGCAAGTTATCCATCGATTTTCAGACAAGTTATCCATCGATTTTCAGACTTTTCGGTCTTATTACCGCCAGGAATGACGGTAATGGCCTCTTTGTCTCATCACTGTATTGTACTTGAACTCTTCTGTAAGACTTCAGTTTTACACCTTCATTCACGAGAAATTTTATCACCAATTCTGGTTTGACATTTACATGAGTTGGAAGATGCTCTGGATAAGCGTGACTTTATCTCATTAAACATCTGAGCAGGTGAGGGTTAAGAGCTCAAGGGCACAACAGTGGCAGCTTGGTGCTGCTGGGGTTTGAACCTGCGATGTAAGATTTGTGTTCTCATGAGCTGAACTTGAATGTATGTGGCCCTGACAAAACATCAATTCAACACTAACTGTAACTGCAGTAGGCACTGTGAGACTGTGTTACACATGCGTGTGAATGTGCTACTCACTGCTCAACCCAGTCTTGTTGAGAGCCGTGCCCAGGCCCCAGAGAGCGGCCAGCACCAGGAGCTGGGGCAGTTGTTTAGGCTCTCTCGGTTTAGGGGACCAGCACATGAGAACCACAAGCAGAATCAGGTGAACCATTGCTCCTCCATGTAGCATGATGTGCCGTGGTAAACGGGGCTGGAGGAGCATTAATGACAAAGACGAACACAGAGAGGACGACAGGCCATAGGCCATCACCAGTTTCCATAGCTCCTCAAGCCCCACTGCACACACACCAAATGACTGAAGGAGAGACGGACAGAGAGGAGAGAGAATTTGCAGTGTTCAGACCTCAGGATACAGTTAAAATAACCACTCATGACCAAAAGAATTCTGACACATAAATATTATATTTATGAAATATTTAAATTTGCTATTTAATTTATTTGTAGACAAATTGTAAAATTTGCCCAGGGGGAAATGTCATCAACTGTGAACATGAATGGCTATAAATTTAAAAAGTGTCTTTTAAACGCTTGATGACATTATATGTACTGTTTCAGGAAAGTAATCAATGTGGTCTGAGGAGAAGAGGAAAAACTGTTGCCACACTGACGCTGTTTATTGATTTTTCAATAACGGTATGCCTAAAGAGTTTTTTTCTTCATCTTATATTAGAGTAATCTATAACACAATTCTACTTACTAATAAATAACACTATGTTTGTAGCCAAAAAGTTACATTTAAAACACGTTAGAACCAGCATTGACTGATATTCCAGTGACTACATACAGTAATGTCCTTCACTCACTAGCCTTCTTTTTTCCTTTCACGAATGGAATGAAAAAAAAAAAAAGGACCAGAAAAATGCCCTGGTGTGTTAGTCACTGTCCTGTGGTAGTATAATAATGTATTCATTATTATAATGTGCTGACACTGGAGGCTCCTTCAATAAATGGCAAATAAATTTGTCCTCAAGGAGAAATTCATCATATTAATGATCATATTATTAAATTACACTGTGCGAACGTTACTATGATAATATGATAATTATTATAGCATGTTTTCATATTTTATTAGGCTTAAATTATGTGGCAGATCAGCCATATTATAGTCTCTGTTCCAGCTGTAACTATAATAATAACCGAAGCAACACTTATGATTTGCCTTGCAAAAAGCACTTCTGTAAAAGCTCCTGTTATAAAACATGAATCGAGACCTTTCGACACTAAGGCATACAGATAAAAGTGAAACCATCATGAGCGAAACATGGAACCTTTCAGTGATGAAACACGTTTTTTTAATTTCTCCTGCTCTAAGAACATGCCATATCTGGTAGGCATACACCCACGATCATGTGCTCAGTATTGCTCACCAGTATGAGTCCTTTGACTGCGAAAAGCACCTCAAAGCCAGAGTAGACAAAGAAAGGGCAGAGCAGGCGCAGGCGGTAGTCACGCAGGTGTTTGAAAGGCAGCTGGAAGATGTTGCCCCAGCCGATGCTCCGCAGGTCAATCTCCTCTGTGGGCCGATATGCAGCGCCACACACGGCCAGGAACTAGGGGACAGAAATGGTCGTATAGTATAAGTGATGTGAAATCCATCTGCACCTTTCCATGATTTAGTTCCATTATTAAAGATGGAATGTGTTTTGTTTATATTCACTGCATTAAAAAAAACCACATCTTTTTCTTATTTTCTCTCCAATCTGGTCACCTGCCAGTTCTCACCCACCAGCCAGCTCTCTTCTATTATACTCCCTACATGTGAGGGTGAAGACGAACACATGCTTTCTTCAAGACACGTGAAGCCAAATTCAATATCTTTCCATACTTCTGCTCCTGCTGAACCACCATAGTTAGTGTAAGACACTCAGAGGAAAGAGCTATGTGTCCTCTTCCATATACATGAACCTGGAGACTAGTGTCAATTTAAAAGCACTTGCTGACACTAGCCTATACTCCAGGTTCATGTATGTGGTGTGTGAGGTATAACATCACTCCCATCCAGAAAGAACAACCTATTCTTCACTTGCCTGTCAGTGCTGGATTCTCGCAACGTCTTAATGATAATGATAACACTTTTTGTTGTTACCTCCAAGGACCTGTTCACTTAAAATTCAAATCAATGTAATTGCAATGTAATGTGCTTATAATTATAACCTATAATATACTTGTGGTACAGAATGTTTGTGATGAATAATGGATTAATAAGCTGGACGTTTAAATAGTTAAATCAGAAATTGGGTTCAAAAACATAAATCTGTTAGAGAAAGATATATTTGGCCACATATGTGACCCTGGCCACAGTGAAGATGCAACCTGGTGGACAGAAGGGAGCTGCATAAATACACACGTCACTGGAGTTCATAGTGTTACAAGCATCAGTTATTCACAATATGTGCAGATAACCAGAGTTGTGGACCAGAGATTTCCATGGCAACCAGGTTTATGAAATTATCAACTTCTAGATGTCAATAACTTGTTTTTACATAATCCATTTTTCACGCATTCCTTTCTTTTATTGATTTTATTATAAATATATGATTTAACAGAATGGACTAATACTCTATATCCCATAGTAGCATACATTACTTTTTAAACTTATGAAGCAGAAGACTGCATTGCATTGACTATGAATAAAAAAAAAAAAGCTATTTATATTTGACATTTTAAGAAGTATTCCCTGAGACATGTGCACACTCTGGGCATCTTCTTAACCACGGTTTATACAAGGAGCTTCACCCAGGAGGCTTTTGTTAAACTTTCCAAACAGGCCTTCGGTACTTCTTCTAATTTGCAAGTACAATGTTTTCATTTAAAACAAGTTGCTAAAGAGAAAACTAATCATGCTTATTGGAACAGACAAACAGAAAAGAGGCAGATGTAGTCTCAAGGGTCATTTTTAAACTAATTAATTTTGCCACGTTCCCATGGCAGTGCTCATGATGTTAACTCATGATGTACATGTGAGAGTCTTGAGAGTCTTACTATGATCATTGCAATGAAGGCAGCTCCCATTAGAACGCTTTCTACCGTAATGAGCATTGTGGACCGAGGCAAACCTTTCAGCACGGTCTTATTAAAACCATCGATCACACCGCTGCTCTCAGCTCCTGAACAAACAAGAAAGAGAGAAACAAACAAACTGAGTAATAATTGTGTTCTCACTGACCACATTATTAGTCACAAATACAATACATAGTAGTTTACCATGTAGGTGTGCAGTATTCCATGCATAATTTATGTCGACTGCCCTAGCTCTCATCAGTGTCACTTTATGACTATAACAGGGAATATTTACATGTTGGACCGTTTCCTAACCAAACAGCAAGCCTGCTATGTTTATACGTCCCATAAAAAGGGATGATGCTTGCACTGGGAAAAGAGGGATATGGAGGGCACACACTACAAGCGGCATTGCTGTTCTGAGAATGTTACACTGAGCCATTATAATTCTATGTAAAGTGGGCTGACACACTGTGTATAGAACCAGATGGACTACAGCCATTCCAAAGCTGCCTGTATGGCAGTGTGATCTATGAGAGTTTACTGTATATAACTGGTGAGGAGTTGAATTTACCGCAGCGCTGGACACTGTGGAGAGTGTGATTGTAGTCACTAAGAAAATCTTTGAGGAAGAACACCATGGGGAACTCTGCAAACACGAAACTCAGCTGCAGACACACACACACACAGACACACACAATTATACATGTTAAATGCACCTGAATGCTTGTGCGAACACTATGATTTATACACACAGGCACAAATCCTACACTCACATGGAAGAAGATGTAGAAGATTGACTGGAAGATAATGATATAGCGATGAAAAGCTCCTTTTGGCACTCGCTTCTGCTCCTGCACATGCTCCTCTTTATAGTTCACATACTCATAATACTGCTGGGCCATCCTACAGCACATCACACAAAAAACACACACAAATAATACAGGTGCTCTGAAACAACTGAACATTGCGGAATGGGTTAATATTTCTATGTAAGGTCGCAATATGTCTACAAAATCTGCAGTAGATCAGGATTTATCGATTCACTTTAAAGGATCATATTTTACAGTTACTTTATTTCATCTTCCATGTATTCCATTACTATCAGCAAGTAATTCAACATCAGCCCCACAACAAACATTCTTCAAAAATCATCAAATCATCCCCATCCCAATACACTGCCTGCCATAGATGCAGGAAATAGAGGTAGAAAAGCCAATCCCTTTACATAAAAATCAATAAAATGTTCATCCATCATTTTTTGGTGCAACCAGCATTTATATGGATAGTTTTTTTGACCCAGAAATATTATTCCACCATTAATAAACCTCCAGCTACTCAACCTTGTGATGTAGTTTCCCAAAGAGGCCCAGAGTGGAACGATAGCAACACCGATAGCGACGGCTGATGGTACCAGCGTGTAATACCGCTCCCAGTAATTGGTTGAGACGAATAGTGCGTAGATTCCTGAGGCAAGAAACATCATCCATTTGGTGCCGAGAAAGCTGAGAAAGCGTGAGAGAGAGAGAGAGAGAGAGAGAGAGAGAGAGAGAGAGAGAGAGATTCTTCTTATTGCGTAAGGTGTGATATGCAGGAAATCATTTTATCAGATATTAACTGAACTGAAATCACTACCTGTACTTGTAAATGTGTTACACCAGTACGCAAAACTCCTAGATTTCCCGAGTTGCTAATTAGGCGAGGTATTTTAAGCAGAAACGCAAGTGAAACTTTTCATACGAGTCGGAATCTTCACGCAATGCATATTCAGTAAGTCAAGGGTGATAATCAATTTATCACAGTTTCAGCAGCACCAGGAAGGTGAGACATGTAGAGCATGTTCGGAGAGAGGACACCAGAAGGAGAGACAGCCGGAATGCCTGACCGAGTTGCAGGAAAAGAGAGTTTAGCTCACCGGATGAGGACAGGTGTGTAGAGCAGGCCTACGACCGGAGTGACGTTGATGCCCATCAGCACCCTGCTGTCTATATCCTGCAGGTTCAGAACACCATATTTCACCTCTCTGTAGGTTTCATCATAGTGAAGAATCAACTGCATCTGCAGCAAACCTGTGCACATCAGATCATATCACGTTATATCACCATAGTGTGAGAGCAACTTTCACCAGATATTACAAAAGACATTTTGACTTAAAAATCACTAATACCACCTTTAACAACAATATTCCTGCATAAGGTTCATACTGTACAAAACCTGGATATTTAAACAAACTGTATGTTATATGTATAAATGTGCTATTATTTCGTTGGTCACAATATTTTTTTATCAATCATCATCATTATAAGCTTTTAATATTTCCTCATATAAAGCAATACATTTTTACCCCCACAGCAGAATTGATGTATTCAGTTAAGGAGTAAAAATTTTACAATAATGATGGTGTAATGTAGCCGGAGCCAAAGCAGAATTAATGATACCACTATTAATTAATAGTTCACATTCAGTGTAACAAAAATAGACACTTTTAATGTTATGACATATCTCTTACACAAGTTCCTCTTACCACTTATATTCTGAAAGCTATAAACACCAGCCACTCCAGCCACTCAACACCCTCGCCAGCCACTCAACTCTTTTCTCTCACCTTTTTTCAGATAGTAAATTTAAAGGTGCTATATTTTACTTTAAAATGTGTTCAACGTAACCTCATTGAGCTATTCTGTACCACTCGGTCGAGGTATGCTATGCAAAAATAAACCACTAGATGTCACTGTATTTAAATAACATGCATTTTCATCTGATTCGTAGCATACTACATACTACAGTATGAGAAATGCCATGTATGCCAAGTAAACGCTAAAAAATTTTTTTGCATTGTTGCACCACAACACAAAATATTTAGCATTTTAGGTGATTTTTTTTCATTTACTGTTTTTGTATTTGTAAATACTTTTTGTATTTGTATGTACTTTGACCATGAAGCAGCATCTAAACCATTTGTAAAAAGCCTCTATTTGGGTCTGTAAAATCTGTTAATAAAATACTAAAATATTTATTTTTAAATATTAGATTGAAGAACATCTGTGGTTTAAAGTGTTGTAATGAAGTTATTATTATAGAATTTTAATATTAAAAGAAGCACAATAATGTAGACCTGTATTTTGGATTATAAGGTACATGAACGATAAAGCCACTGTTACAAAAAATTTATCAACATCTTCTGACTAATCAGAATCGAGACTTCAACATCAGCGTGATCTACAGCAGGAAGGAGAAACTAACCCAAGTAAACGCTGTAGACGATCATGCCTCCCAAGCTGGCCCCCAACACATTCTTCACCACAGCCAGCCTCTTCCTTCTGTAATACTTTCGTTCTTCCTCTTCCTCATCATAATCTGGATGAGGTCCCAGAAACTCCTCTACCTGACAGACAAAGAGGGAAAACCATGTGGCTAAGGGTTCATGAGTCAGTGATGAAAAGACGCATTTAGCTGAACAGTTTCAATGATCTCACCTCGACGTGACATTTGCCACTTGCACGTTCAGTACTAATTTAAACTGTCACTGGGTTTTTTTTTATTCCGTGTTACGTAAAAAAAGATGTGACAACACATCTGCAGTGCCACTTTTCGCACATGGAAAAGCGAGAGTGCAGTTAATTTATTGTGCTCATAAGGATTCAAGCATTAAAATGGCATTTTGCTTTAATTTTACTGTGGCAATAAAGAAAATCTACAATTTTAAATAACTGAAAAGCTTGGGCTACAGCATTAATAACCACTACATTAATCCCACTATATTAATACCAATTAATGTCAAGTCAATGTAGTACTGTACTAGAGAGAGAAAAAAAACATACAGCTTTAATAAATACTGAAAGCATATTACAGACACACAGATGAACTGTTGATGTAAAATGACATCATGCCAGGCCTACATTTTTTCAACCAAAATAATTAACATTTGTTCATCAGAACACCCACCGAGTCTCATCCGAAGTGAATGAAATTAGTCAGGGTGACCGTGACACAGAATACAAATGACTATTTTTATATTTTATTTTGTCACATGGCAAAAGTGATTCGTTATTGGTCAGAAATTGTCTATCTGTGTAGTCGGTTTTGCAAACAGTATACAGTATACAGTTCCCCGCCCCCTCCTCGCATAACCTAATTCGCCACCATACAGACTAGCATAAGATTAGCCTTAATCATCGCACAGCAAGTGTGAATTTCATATGTGCTTGTCATTTCTGTCTGGGTTTCAAGGTTATCAGCCATCGCCAAACAAAAAATGGTAGGCATGTGTATGTGTGCATGATGGACCTGGTGTATTCCAAGTGTTTCCAGATTTCTGAGCAGAATAAACAGTTTCAGAAAAATTAATGATATCTTGAATCTACCTGGCCCTGAATGTTGCCCTCTTGTTCTGGAAGCTGTGCTATATTCCCATGGTCAGCAGGGGGCACCTCCTCCAACTGCGCCTCTCTGTAGATGTTATCTTCTGCAAACACTGCTGCCATCTGGTGGCCAAACACATGGGGGGGAAGAATTCTCAGTTCCTTTTTTTGTTGGCAATAAAAACATCACAGTTACATCTGATATATTAAGCAGATAATAACAATAATTGAATTAGGATCATGGTGGGTTTTCCCCAAAATCATATGAACGTTAGTCTGTAATTATAAGTTACAGCATGTGCAAACAGAAAAACTGGGGGGGGGGATGCTTCTTCAAACAGGCACACAAATTTGCCACAAAAAAAATCATTTATAAATAAGTCTTTACAATTTATTAGTTATTACTAAACATTACTAATTCAAGTATAACCACAACCCAGGTCTATGATTAGGTAAATATGTACCACAATATTTATTGAAGCCATTAATCGTTTTTATTGCTTTGCTTTAGACACAAGTTAAAGGTTAGCCAACTTAAGCTTTAAAAAATTTTTTTTATTAAAACTGCAGCTAGATCCAAGACGATTTGAGGATTCAACTTAGATTTGGAAACCTCAGAGGTTAACAAGTAAAAACTTACAATAAGTCAACCTAATATGCAAATCTCAATTTCAAAAATATTTGTGTTAATACTACTACTGCTACTACTACTACTGGGTCATTCTACAAAAATGATACATGCGGTTACTTGTATTTTTTGCTAATGCCAAAATCATTTATATTAACATAACAGACACATTACTTGTTTTTTTTTTTGTTTGTTTGTTTGTTTTTTTGAATACATTGTCTTACTTGAATGTTCAATATTTGATTGTACCATTTTTTGTAGGCCAAGTTCAAAGAAATGCCTTGTCACTTTGATCATACATGGAAGTGGGACCATATACTTTTCATCTAAAGGCAGGTCAGATGTCTCTTTTTTTCCCCATTTATTTAGAAATGTCATAATTTACTTTGCAGATTTATGCGAAGCTTTTAAGTCAGTCAGTCACAGGTGTTACTGATATTAGAATTATACCTGTCAGAAGCTGGACAATTTATTGATTCTGACATAATTGAAAACATATGGAAGCTCTTTTTTTTAATAATTGTGATTCTTCTCTAAATTGTCATTAGTGTTATCATCATTTGGCTTATCAGGAAGAAAAGTTATTAAAGGTATAAAATAAAATAAAAAATAACGTGCATTACTGCTTTTTAAAATTCAGTTACGTTCATTAAAGAACTTCTGGTTGTGAAAGGAGGAATACGTTTCACATTTTTATGGCTCAAATTCTACCTTTTATATAGAATGACACTACTACTACTACTACTACTAATAATAATAATAATAATAATAATAATAATAATAATAAATATTAAAAGTACTTTGCCAAAGTATTTCACTTAGAAAATTAAGATGTTTGTGAGTGTTTACAGTTAGGGTGAAAACACCTGCAGTACTATTAAATAAATATTGCGCAAACACTCACCTAGACCTGTGAATTCTGTAAGAGTTCAAACAAACGCGGTGACAAAAGAAGAGACCATGCATTAACTTGACCTGTTCTCAAACGTAAACCTATCGTGGTCGTGGCAGACTACATCCCTTTTTTAAATCTGCAACACCCGAATTAAATCAGAGAAGGAGAAACGAAAAAGTTGCTCGCTCTCACTTCCCTTTCTTGCGCGCGCACTCTTAAAGGTACAGTACCCTAATTTATTGGAAATCCCCGGATGAGGCTGTACTTAGCAACGATCCACTGGAAAGATGTAGCGTTTAGTGAGACTGTGTGGGGAAAACAATTCACACGGTCGAATTTAAACTTTTACTACTTTATACGACACGTTTACCACTTTATATGACACTGAAAAACTATAGACACGTTTTTTATACAAAATTTGGTAACTATGCTGTTTCGTGACATTAATCAGTACAAAAGCACTCACTCTCTCTCTCT
>JAAGKR010003870.1:4060-68522 GCA_011419295.1 Clarias macrocephalus
GGGGGTCTGAATGCACTGTATATTATTTTGTACAACAAACCATGCATGCTCTAGCATATGCTACTCTTTTCCAGATCTAACCAAATCCTTCACTATACAAGTGAACTAAAGATGTGGTGTTGCTGTTGGTAGGATGAACAGTCATATTAATTATCTTGACTGCATGCAAGGAAAATGTCTCTGGGATGTGAAAAGAGTGACAAAAGTGCAGTGCAGCATAAAAAAGTCTCTTAATACTAAGACACTTTCGTCAGACTCAAATACCATTTTTACAGGCAACGATAGAATGTTACAACTCTTTGATAATGTCAAAGCTTAAATGTTAACAAAATACTTTCTTCACTGTCAGGAAATAACTACATGCAATCACCCTTCCCATTGAACTTCTTTTGTACTTTTGAAGAAAGGTGTCAGTTTACAAATTGCATTCAAGGCCCCTGATAGAATGTTAAGCACCACATGTTTATAGTACACAATATTGCAATACAGTTTATACAGGTACACGAAAAGCCAAATCAAATTGTTTGTGAGGAGAATTATGTTTCATATACTATGAAGAGAATGTACCTTTTTTCAGGCAGTGTGTATGAAACATGGGACGTACCAGACTGACGAATGATGATAGGGTCATGCCAAGCCTTACGACTACTTTGCTCTCTGTTGTTTTTGCTGGCCGCACTTTGAGATTGTAATTGGAGAAAAGCTTCTTCATTAGCTGATTCTCTGTCTCTGAGGTCTCTGTGGGAGAAATTGCAAGGCTGTTTACCAAAAATAAATTGAGATAAAACAACATTTTTATTCAAAATGGACAAAGTAAGACAGATCCTAAATCCTAAAAAGCTATAGCCAATAATGTACAAATCTGACTGGATGAGATGAGCACAGGAAGGTGGCCTCTGGCCTTCATTAAAAACCTACGCTCTTTGCAATGCACAGCTTTGATGGAGCCTTGATTTTTGCTCCATAAAGATGATGAGAGCTTGATATTCTTATGCATTACTCCTGTTTCCCTGTTTCTGAAGGTTAGGCGCATTTATAAGCGGCAGCTTCCCTGCTGGCACATCCATCAAATCTCTCAGAGCCGCAGCCCTCCAGGATCCACCCTGACAAGAACAAATGACAACATCACCCCACACCATACTGCCATTAGCAGCCGCTAAGACGGCCTGGTGCTCTATCCTGTCACATGATGAAGATTTTTGACAACCTTCGTTTTTGGAAGTACAGGCCAAATGCCCTTTTAACTTGAAGTTGCTTGGAATGAGCTTAAGTAAATTTATAAAATAAGTAAATTTATATCAATATGAACAATGAAACACACACAACTTGGACTCATGTATAGGGAAAATTTTGACAAAGAAGAAAACCTTCATATTTGTTTGCAGAACCACAACAATTAAAAACAAGCAGTCTCAACCCGCGGTAATAATGAAGATTTAAGAGGTGTGAGGGACTGCAGAGCTTAGCCATGAAGACAAACCCAAAACGTTAAAAAATACACATGCAAACACACAAAAACCTATAAAGATAACTTGGTTAATGGGTAACTTAAAGGTAATGGTTAATGTCGCTCTTCATTAAGACAGTGAGCAATTAAACCATTTAAACAGTATGTACTGTGATCTCATTAATGTGTAAACAAACCACTGCATTCACAAGGGTGATTAACATTCTCGCTTTTAAATGGGGTACTACCTGGAATTTTTTTAAAAAGAAAAATCCTCTGTTGTAGGGCTCTATCCAGAACCGTCAAGAAGTACTATTAGTTTATATATGTTTTTTTCATGTTATTTATTCGCAATAACTCTTTTATCCTATCCAGGGTTGCGTCGTTTTACTGTCAGCCAAAACACAGTATTAGTGCTGATTTTATTATTATTTTTTTTATGTTATGCATATAATACAGAAAATGTGTGCTAAAGAAGATACTTCTGAAGTTTATGCAACATGGGCCAATCGTGATTTTCCTCAAAAATGTAACTTTTTCATCATAATCATATTATATTCGCCGCAAAATGGTCATCTTTCAGCAATAGACTGTCTCGTTGTAAACAATAAATTGCAAATTATTCATAGTTCTTCATGAGTATTGATACTAAAACTGGTGTAAGGCTCTAGGGGAACATGACCTGTAAAAATTGTTGCTTAAATTAAAGCAAAAAAAAATTATAGTGTCTATAATCATGTCAAATTCAAGTCCAGTTAGCCTACTGGACATATTCTTTATTCTTCGCATTTCCCACTTTTTATTATTAGGCTGGGGTCAGAGCACAAGCTCAGCCATTATACTGCGCGCCCCTGGAGTAGACAGGGTTAAGGGCCTTGCTTGAGGGCCCAATAACAACAACCTGATGGAGCTGGGGCTCACACGACCAACCTTCCGATTAGTTATTCTGGAAGGTTGATGTCTTTTCATGTGAAATCTAAATTGGCCAAGTTCCATCGGAATGACGATTTAGATCATTGAAAGAATTGAATACAATAGTTACAGACACTACACCTAAGTGAGACACTTATTAGCCCCAGTACCAAGTTGTGACCGTGTACAATGTTTTATTAGTTCTTATCCAAAACAATGAGCTTTTATGCCACAGAATTATATACTCAGTGTGGGTAGTGGACTATAAAGAATTCTGTAAAATAAATGAATGTCAGTAGTTCTGGTACATTATTATAAATATAATTCATTTTAGTGCTGTGTGACTTTGTTCCACGAGTTATACTAAACACTGATATAATTTTTTTTTTTCCAAGAGAAAGAAAGACAAACGACAGCTGGAATCAGCAGCAACAGCGGTGAGGTTTTAAACGAACTTTTAAAAGTAACTTTTGTCGATGGAGTATTGTAAGACTGCAAGAGGTGAACTTTACTGTGAAACATTCAGCGCGTGTTGATGTACCCATATTATTATTTACGCGCATGATTTCGGACACACACACACACACACACGCCGTCTCGTGTTTTGATGTTTTTGTCTTCTTACCTCCAGTTACGCACAGACAGATCAGGCAGCAGGTAAGCAGGAGCCATTCCCGGGCCTTCATCCTGACGCACACTTCCAACCCTCAGTAATGTGTTCATACACACCGTGTGTCCGGTTTGAGGAATGTCCGTTTCCTTTTCGGGACTGAGCTCGACTTCACCAGCCGCGACGCTGCCGCACTGAAGCGCTCGGGTTACAGCTGCTCAGTCTACACACACCCGCTACATCCCGAAAGCACCCAAACACACACACACACACACACACACACACACAGACAATCTAGTTTCTGCCTACTTTAACTTTCAGCTTTTTCAAATCAACTAGTTTGCTATAGCACCGGAGCAAAATGTTAAATCTAGAACTTTCCACGAGTTTCTCACGGGGGAGCTCATACAACACAGTGCATACTATAGGCTTTTATCTATCTATCTATCTATCTATCTATCTATCTATCTACACACACACACACCCTTATTCACGACCAATATGTGACCACATGAAAAATCCACCGATTAGCCATAACATTATAACCACCTGCAACCACCACAATTTTGTGTAGTTCCCTCTTTTACCACTGTAACTGACACCTTTCTATCACAACCAGCATTAACCTTTTCATCAGTCTTATCTACACCAGCCCTTCTCTTTTATCGGACTACACTGGCCAGCCTTTGCTCCGCATGCGCATCAGTAAGCCTCGGCCACTCATGACCCTGTCGCTAGTTCATGGTTTTTCTTTCCATGAATCACTTTTGTTCATCCCTGACAACCGCAAACCAGGAACATCCCACAGGAGCTGCAGTTTTGGAGTTGTTCTGACCCAGTCCTCTAGCCATCACAATCTGACCCTTGTCAAAGTCACTCAAATCCTTATAGTTGCCCATTTTTCTGTTTCCAAAACATAAAAAAAAAAAACCCTTCTTAAGGTTCACTTGCTGCCTAATATATCCCACCCACTTTCAGCTGCCACTGTAATGAGATATTGAAGCCACTGTGACAAGAGCCAAATAGTAATGGCTAGACAACTGTGTCAGAGCAACTTCAAAACTGCAGCTCTATGGGATCTTCCTGGTCTGCAGTGGACATTGATCCAAGGAAGGAGACCTTGGCAACAAGGTCATGGGTCGGCCAAGGCTCACTGATGAAGTCTGGTTTAATAGAAGAGCTACTGTAGCCATATACTGTCGTATATTTTAGCATGTTATAGTATCCACTGAAATTGTGTGTAATCATGGAACATTATGTGATTACATGTAAAGAAAAAAACAACACAGCTGAAAAGAAGCATGTGTAAAAATCACATGTAAAAAAAATAAAAAACTTAGCTTCACTTGTGAGTATGAAGAATTTGAGGATGTGGTAACTGATTCCACTCACCGGCATTTACCTACAAGTTACCTACTACATCTTATGATTTTCTGTGAATATTCAGGGATAAAAAAAAAAAAAACTGAATTTCTCACCTGTTAAAAACAAGCCATGTTTTAAATTTCGGTGACTACAGAAAAAAATTACCTAGCAATAAACATTGGCATACACAGTATATAATTTATGAACGCATACTTTTCAGTAGTATAGTGTGCAACGTTGTATTCAAGTTTCAAGCCCTATATGAGAGAACTTTACAAGCACTCCAGCAGTGACCGCTCAGCTTCAACACTTAACAAGGAACACAGCAGTATTTTGATTTGTGGATTATAAAATAGGCACAAACTATGCAACCCACATACAATTGGCTACAATCTACCACTGATTAACTTATGTAGTTCTCCTGGACAAAAGCCCTCCAATTATCAACAATTTAGAGATTGCACTAATAATTAATTAGTATTAATATTAATTACCTTGGCAATTATATAGGAATAAAATTTTTTATTTTTTAGTCATAAGATTTATATCATTGTTAAAGAGTGCTCATAATTAAACGGATAAACGTCAGAGAGCAGGAGAAAGTAAGTTTATAAATGCTATCAACATTCCCTCTTCCACCCTCTCCACTTCCTTGTTTTTGAAACGCTGGTATCATTTTTTAGAAATCTATTAGCTTGAGGCATTTAAATCAATATAACTGTAGTGTTAATAAGTAAAACCTTCCCAGTAGACATTGAAATGTGATGCAATTTTCTTTTTAAAGGCAGACAAAACTGTTTATGCATTCAAATAATCATTTTAAATGTATGACAATACAAAATGAGTTTTATATTGTAAGACTTCTACTGAATTAATGATGGCTGACTTGATTTTCTAAGTTTTCCCCCCATAAGCTCTTTATTATATATCAAGCAAATGTGACTCATGTACAGTACATAACATCTGCACATGCTCACATCCAGCTTTCCAATGCTATTCATTTATTCTAATCAGTGATTTGCTTTTATCCCTTTTTTGGTCTATATCCACTATTTCAAATTGAATGATTACAGTTAGCACACAGTTAACAACCATTGCTCATAACTGTTTCATTTTTTACTAGATACCCGATTAAAATTTAAATACATCACTAATAATAGCAGAGTGACTTTAACAGCACAGAAAAACACAAATAAACCTGTAGGACACCATTTTACAATCATACAAATATATTAGTTTTATTCAATAATATTCAATAATATGTCTCCCTCAGACTTTGTGTAAGTTATTATAGAAATAGATACAGATTCTATTGCAAATGCAAGGCTGAGGATGGATGGGTAAGGTATAATGGATGGGGTCACGCTGACGTATTAAATAGGGATTTTTTTTAATGTGTCCATTAAATGTGTTGTTCATGCATGCTTTTAAAATATGGTTGCTTTCATGATTCTTCATTCATATCATTTTGCTTCAGTCATTAATGTCTTCAAGCATAAGTCCTTCAAACCACTTCTAACAGTCCATGGTTATGTTTTTGGTGCCATGTTGTTTGGCTGGCTTTCTGGTGTTTTTGTGAAACCAACCCTCACACGATTCCACATGGATTGTTCTCTTCTGTTATAAAAAAATATTGTCCTTGGAAGACTGTTGAACTGTCTTGGTTTGGAAGACAAGGAAAAAAAACACAACATGGTGCACTTTTTAAAATCCTTTTTGGAAGACTTCTTTACAGTAATCTATCCAAGCAGTGTAGATCACACACAAGGCTATAAGGTGTGTGTGTGTGTGTTTATAAGGAGAGTAATAACCAAAAACAAGCAGTCCATATTGCTGCAGTTTGGAGTTCCAGGTCCAGATAATCATCAGGAGCTCTGTCGCCTATTGAGAAGCTTGGGCTGCTGTTCAAAAAGTCCTGGTTAATTTATACTTATACTGTAGGTTTCCGACTACAATCCCATTTCACACTTTCCCAGGCAAGCACAGGCTTTGCGAGGTTAGTCATGATGTAGATGTATATGCTTGCATCAACATGTTAATAATAATCCAGTCCTAATCAGACTTTAATCATATAAGCAAATAATTAAAAAGTGCTTATCAGTGACATGGCACATGAAGGACATGGCAAACAAGGTTAATAAACACTCCAATGGCTTTAGAACAAATAAACAATCTCATATGAAATCCAGTACTTTGTTCTGATACTGAATCATAAGTTACATAATGTGGTGATTATAAACAATTTATTGAACAACATAAAAGGCACAGAAGCACATAAACATTTACCCAAATCAAGAAATCCTGATTTGTGATGCCACCATCTCTACTCAACTTCACTTATTCTCTTTTTCCTGATAAAACAGTGTTACATGGCCTGTATTTGCATATTGGAACTTGATTGGCTTATACATTTCATAACATGACACTCGTCTTTCACACATGTCCATCATTAACTCAACTAATTTCACACTTTGACCAGTCTGCTTGTTCAAATGAATTATGCTGAGAGGGGTCTGTCTTAAAATCCCCATTCATAATGTTTAGAGTGACTTTAAATTCATCACCATGACAGACTCAAACAAACAATCAATCAAACAAACAAACAAACAAACAAACAAACAAACAAACAAACAAACAAACAAACAAAACAATCATTTTAAAATCTTGAAACAATAGAGACACTTAGGTGTATAGGCCCCTACATCAACATAACTGCAGCTCACCATAAAGGGGTGAAAGCAGGAGAGTGTAATAATCACTGTAATGCCTGAGAGGAGAGCCGCCGCTTGGAGGGAATCACCATTTAGTTGGACCGCGTGAGGAGGGCTGGGTTTTCTTTCTTTCTTTTTTTTTTTTGTCTTTTCTGCTGCATTGCAGATGCAGGGTTTGGGCTACACCTCAAACCAATACACACATGCACACACACACATTCACAAAAAGCTTCATTCACATTAGCTACCTTTCCTCTGAATACACTTACTTTAATCAGCTTGTCAGAGCTAGATACAGCACATACATTTGTCTTTTGTATAACTCTTTATGGCTTAATTATATCTTATATTTTCATCTTTTACCTCACACACATTTATGTGGAGACAATCAAAAGCAGCAGCTGTGCTATTCACACTCTTAGACACTCATCTCTTACTGACGTAGTAACTGAAGGGAGACAATAGAGGGAAAACATAAACACTCGCATACGCGTTAATAATTCTTTGATGTCATATCTGAGTTATGAAGGAATAGCAATAAGTTTGAGTCAGAAATACACAGAATTCTGATAAAGCAGAGAAGAATATAATATTAGAAAGAAATCAACACCACCACACACCACAAGTTCATAAATAAAGTGTCAACGCAAAGTAACTTTCAGAAACTAATACTAATTTAGGTTAAATCATATTATACTATAGTTAGTTCCAGCCGAGGAATCTGATTGGACGAGAGGCATTTCAAAATAATGGACGATAACAGCACTGGGACGTTTAACTATACGTATTACTCGGTGTGCCAGGTATTGTACAGTTGTTAATTACATTAAGTGTTGGTCACAGCTTGGGTGGAAGTAGGTCTGTACAGTCTACAGTACTGAGGGAAGAGCAGCAGGTTTATCCTCCTCACCTTTTGGTTACATAGTACCAGTAAGAATTGAAAATTATTTTCACCCCTGTTAATTGCACTGTCAGTCACTTATTGTCAGTAGCCAACTTCGGTCATGGTTAGTTATTTCTGCCAATTGTGGATGGATATGCGTTGGCAGAGAAAAATAATTCATTAAATAAACAAACAAATTATAATCTGTTGTATCGTGCTGCATTACTGAATATAGCATATATCTATGGGCACGTATGGACACAGCCATACCATATCCAGCCATACAGTACTCTCTCAGGTGTGATAGGTGTAAAACACATCTTTCAAGCAAAAATCTAATCAAAAAGTGTAATATCTGCCATTAAGTAGAAGCTGAGTAACTCATTACACTCAACAATACACATATTGCTTAAAAGATTATTATGTATTTTACATAGATTTCATATACACTGATCGCTGGGTGATCAATGTAAGCCTGTACCTGAAGCTGAAGCAGTGCAATTAGCAATAAATATATTACTCTATTTTTTCTTTCGCCGCATAGTGTAGTATTGCAGATAGCAGAGCAGCAATTTATCATAATGATCTGTAAAATGATTTGCAAGCTGTATGGATCTTTTTTTTTGTCCCCAGGAGAGTTTAGAGGAAGAGATTAAAATTGGAACATTGGGTGTCATTTAAAAAGTTTAAGATCAATCTACAGCTTTAGATTCAATACATCACAGTTTTGTTGATGGTCTCCCACTGTGTGGTTTGTTGTCAGTGCTGGTTTGCCCTTCTTTAAACTTCTTCATCCATCTATACACCTTGCTCTTGTCAATTGTGTCATCTCCGAAAATATTAGCACAGTGGGAGACAATCAACTGTGACAAAGAGCATTTTCAAAAAAGATTTGGAGTTGGGCTCAGTGGCTTATGATAGAGACTATGGTTTATGGCCATTTTCTTAAAATTTTTTTTTTAAATTCCACTTCTGTATTTTATCAAATTTTAGCAGATGGATTATATTTGCAATTCAGTTTGCGACACAATGAACTTATATGCAAATACCCAACAGTTACACAGAAGATACTGCCTTCATCACCGATTCAACTCTTATTTCAGTCCCATATCTTTAGCCATGACGTTCAATTAGACAGTTATGCAAATGAAAGCATTCATTGCGTCAAGTGACGAGATAATTTGCTTTTGTTATAGCATATTGTAACACAAACTTTATGGCTATAAAAGTTAGAATTGCCATAAACCTAAAAATACTTTCCAATAGTAGCCAGGCGTAGAAATAAAGTAAAGAACTTCTTAATGAAGTTCCCTCCCACCTCTTTTTTAAACAAGACTTCAGATGTTTTGTTCTCAATCTTGCTTGTTGCAGAAAAAGTAGGGAAGTCATGTAAAGCATGCAGACATACATTTAAAGTGATCTAATGAACCAAAGTGGTTCAACTAGCTTTCATCAACAATCATTTAGCAGCTACTGAATTTACCTGAAATTCTCTCCTAAGTAAAGCGCTTTTACAAACAAGAGAGATCCTTTTATAATAAAAAGTAACCCTAACCATTTTCATGTTCATTTTTGTAGCATAATTAGTGTAGATGAATCTCAGCTAGTTACATAGCCTGAAAACATCTGTAAATCTCCTCTGCAATTAGCCGTGCTTGAAATCAGCCTTGGTTTTAAAATGGTCTGATTTGTGAAAGTGTATTAAATAATGAGCTGTGCCTTGGGCACATGAGACAGTGTGGCAAGAGGGAGTGTGAGAGACTAAAAGAACAATTTAGCGATGTAATTGAAGCCATTAATTAGACTAGGACACTAGGTCTTAATCAGGCTTAACCTCCAAGGCATCTTGCTTTTTACCTTTAGTTATCAAAACATCCACATATTTTTTGCCCCTATTGGTCCTTAATTTAATATTAGGAAATTGCTTTGCCCTAATGACTTTTTGTTTTGTTTTGTTAAATTGTATGCAAGAAACTGCAGCTATTACAGAATCCAGTGAACTTTAAGGATTAAATTAGCCCTTCAGAGTGTACAGGGGGATGTTTTTTCCTTATTGTAATGCTTTATTGGAAGGCTCTTGTAAGAGTTATAAATAAATTCACAGTTACAAATTCTAAAGCAAGTTAGAGTTAGTTGTTTCTGTGTTATTTGATTTTATAGTTTACCAGTTTTTCAGTGCAATAAATAAACGCGAGTGTTTCCTAAGACTGGTGAAGCAATCTTTTATCTGCTATCTGTTATCTTTCATTCAGCTTTACACTATTCCTCTCTACTGCAGTTAGAGAAGATTATTGCATTGATCTAAACTGTGAAATTACTATTCTCTCCTCATCTCTACAGTCAGCACGTAACCTCTCCGTGCCCTCTATGCCTTCATCTTGCACATTATTTCAGGATGCTGATTCCAGACATATTGTTATTTCAGCTACTCCAAAACACCATCACCACGATCAATAAGAAATTCGCCCCTAATTAAGGCAGACGTTTCTGATTAGGGATTGACTTTCATGGCCAGGGGGAGTCGATTGTTTCTATGGTTTAAAACCCTGCTAGGCAACGTATACAAACCATTGGACACATTATTTGGAGAAAAAAAAAAAAACACACACTCATATTACACATCAACAGTGAAAGTGTTACTTGGAACAATATGAATTAAAAGAGTATGTTAGATAATATTAAAATGACAATGTACGCTTGTTGTTCCATTCTTCTTGGTTTTCCAATAATTGCCTTTGGTTATATGTGGTCAAGCAGTGATTACATGACTACAGAAGAAAGTGTCCAAAAGATTGCTTTAGCAAATTAAAGGACCTTAAACAGCTTAAAAAAAAAAAGAAAAAAGGATAAAGTGGGACAGGAATAAGGAGAGCAGCAGGAATATTACTCCCACCGCATCCGGAGGAAAACCAATCAAAGCAAAAGAAAATGATAATGTACCTCAGTTTCCACAGTTACGAGTCACCCCTCACACATTCACACACTTTTATCAGTTTTGGTGCTATTGTATACGGGCAGAGAATGCTTTTTAGCTCCTTGGGGTGTATAACTTTATAGCATTATCATACAGGAAGGGGAAACGGTATTACTCTTGTGTGCGTGTTTTTTTTTTTTTTTTTAATCAGCAAATTTCTTTCTTTCTTTCTTTCTTTGTGTGTGTGTGTGTGTGTGTGTGTGTGTGTGTGTGTGTGGCATGCAAGTGTTTTAATAGTACCCTGGAGTACATGCTGGGTTTTTCCTGTGCTGTGGAGTGGAAAATTGACTCTATGTCACAAACTAATCAAACAGCAGAGGAGGCAAGGTGGAAATTACACTCGGCTTAGAGATACAGGAGGTGGATTGCACAGAATGCTCACAAACAACACGAACAGATCCTTCCAAAAGAGTGTGGCCAAATGTCAGGATCTTCCAGTGTCATGAGATGGTGTTTGAAACTGATTCTGGCACAGACAAAAGCAAAATAAAATAAAATAAATAAATAAATAAATAAATAATACTCATAATAATAGTGGTTGAATGGTGTCACAGCTCATTTTCCTCTTAAAGCATACACCCTGAGTATCTCAGGGTTCTTATTGCTCAAAAAATTCCCAGGAAGGCGGTAACAAGAACAGAGGAGCCCATCAGGCAGGGTTCATTGAGCCCCTGCATCATGGGTGATGGCATTAATAGTAGGACTGCACTGACTGTTTGTATCATGCCCATGCCATTTTCCTTTGTGTATTGGCATATGCTCCAGTCTTACATCTTCCGGTTGCTAGGAGGCGCTAGTTTTAGGAGGCAAAGGATCATTCTTTTCATCATTGTTGACAGGACAGTCTGAAGTTTTGGCTGTTTTCCGTGGTGGGCTCTGTTCACCGATGTCATGCAGTGAAGGTTCCCTGTACATGGCCACTACAGAGAGAGAGAAAGAGAGAGAGAGAGAGATTAGAGATTAGAGCATACACTATACTCAATGTGGCTTTTTATGGTTTCACTACTTTTGCAGTGTATTTACTGTAAATGGAACCTATATCCAATAAATAATGAATACTTCACATTTACAATGTGTGTGTGTGCGTGTGTTTTAACCCTATTCCTAGAAAGACAATACTGCAGAACTACTCATGAACTTTGTATTAAATACATCAAGGCTTAAAAAAACACGTTAAATATTATTACGAAGCAAATAAGTCCGCTTCTGGCATTTGCAGCAGCCGGTCCAAGTCTGGATAAAGAAAGAGTGTCGCCCTTAGAGAGTGCATACAAAGAAATCACAATGGACAATTGCTGAAACTCGGCTTTTGATCATGTTACCACATTCAGGGAATCCAATGCACTAGCAGTGACTCTCTAGGATGCTGATGAGAACAATGCTACTGGCCAAATTTACTCAAATGGCCAGATGACTAAACTTGTAACACCAAAATCAGAAATCTGACTCACCATATAGAATATATGTACAAGCAATCACATTAGGCAAAAATTAGTTATTGAAATACTGTAGAATTACATTTTGTAGTTCTCATGATCTACTGTATGTTTTATTTATTTATTTTTTTGTCTCTCATTTTTTTTTAAAATCTATGTTCAAACTAAAACCAGCCTGGACACAGCAAACAATGAATTCTACAACTAATTACAACACGTCTTGGATTCTGTACCCTGATTTGACTGGATGGGAACACACAATGGGTGTTTTTGGCCATGGCGAAACCAACTACAATAGTCTTCACCTGCTGCTGTTTACCCCATCCAATGATCTTGTCATCATTGTCATCACCCCTGAAACACTGGTTCTTGGGGCGACACCTGTCTGGCAGAAAGCTCTATTATTTTCTGATGAACTCCCATTTTTGATCATTGCTCCTTGACATAGATGCAATGAGGGGCCCAGACTGTAGCTCAGACCACTACCTTGTACACACCTGACCGGGGCTATGACTCCATCCACCAGCTACACCAATGCTGAAGCCAGACTGGGCACGACTATGGGACCCGGAAATCCAACAAGTTTTTCAACTTGCCCTGGCCAATTATTATTTATAGTGCTCCAACTGACAAGGAAGAGAAGCAGATGTGTGGAATGCACAGTCTATATGCAGATCTGGATTTCTGACAAATGCCTGAATGAAAAGAAGTCAAGGCCACCAATTTTGAGCTTTATTGTCAGTTGAATCAGAAGGTATGAAAGTAGATGAAGGCAGACAGGGATGTCTACTGGAACAACATAACAGCCAATCTCAATGAAGTGGCATCCAAGCAGGAATATTAAAAAATATACATGACTCTGAAATGACTGAGTCAACGAGGCAAGGCTATCAGTGGGCAAATATACCCATTTCTCCACTGAACGCCTCCAAAGCGGCTCAACCATGACTCCCTACAGAACTTGCCATAACATCATCAGCTATGGTCCCTCAAGCTACCCAGGGAACTTGCGCTCTTTGACAATGACCCATAAAGTGAACGCAATGATCACTGCTGAAGTGGCCAAAGCTATAATGGACTAACAGACAGACTACCCCTTACTCCACATTTACAGTGGGACCTGGGAGCCCATGACCCTGGTTGCCTTTTCTTGGACCACTTTTGGTAAGTACTAACCAGTGCATTCCAGGAACACCTGACAAAACCTGTTGTTTTAAAGATGCTCCAACCAAGTTGTCTAGCCATCACAGTTTGACTTGTCAGAATTTTTCCTGCTTCTAGCAGATTGATTTTCAGCACTGACTTACTTGTTACTAATATATTCTACCCCTTGACAGGTGCCACTGTAACAAGATAATCAGTGTTACTTTCCCTGGTTTTAATGTCATAGCGGAACAGTATAAATGTTAGCTGTGTTATGAGGTACAATTGTAAAATTATTTGCTAGCGATTATTACAAAATAATCACAGTTACCATGAAGTATAAGGCTAAAACCATGGCAATGGTAGACCTGGCTCAGAACATCTTGGTACAATTGTTAATTATGGCCAGTTACTATGACAGGGAGAGCAGTTTTGAATGACATAGTAAACATAGTAAGCCCAAAACGTTGTATCGCAACCATCAAAGGTTTTAAATCCTTAAAAAAAAATCTTAGTAAAACAAATCCTGTTTAATATTAGCAAATGGTCTACCACACCTTCGATGAGTTTTGGCAGGAAGTGTGCAGCTCCTTTTGTCTTTTTCACACGGTTGCCTTTCATGACCTGTCCATCGCGGTTGATGCCGATGTACCAGGCTCGTCCAGATTGCGTCTGCCGGTACAAGATGGACGAGTATGTCACGTAGTAGTTTTCAAACACGCACTCTTTGAACTTACATTCTGGTGTGAAATGTTCCTGCAAGACAAAAACATATATACACTAATTACTAATTGCTTATCAGTTGTCTGCTTATTACAGCTCCTGCGTTTCTGGATATTTTAATGCACTTGCAATGGCAATCATGGTATTTGTGTATCTGTTATGTACAGTATGTATGTATGTATGTATGTATGGTGTTTTACATACATACACAAATACATTACATAATTAAATGCAAAATGCCCTTATACCATAAACAAAAATCAACCTTGAAAAAAATCGTTATTCATCTCAGAACTGTACATTTTTTAAATACGTGCTCATGAGTGTGCAGTTGAAATCTACTTAATAAACACACACCTTTATTCCTCACGGTAACATAAAAGTTTTTGTTCGTTCAAAAATTCAACAGCTGGTCTTATACATTTTTAAAATGCAGTTATGAGTGTTCAATTAAATTCCACATGTACACTTAAAGGTACACTTACAGTACAGACCAAAAGTTTGGACACACCTTCTCATTCAAAGAGTTTGAATTTGTATTATGGCAAGAAAAAAGCAGCTAAGTAAAGAAAAACGAGTGGCCATCATTACGAAAAATTGGGAAAACTTTGAAAGTGTCCCAAGTGCAGTCACAAAAACCATCAAGCGCTACAAAGAAACTGGCTCACATGCGGACCGCCCCAGGAAAGGAAGACCAAGAGTCACCTCTGCTGCGGAGGATAAGTTCATCCGAGTCACCAGCCTCAGAAATCGCAGGTTAACAGCAGCTCAGATCAGACAGCAGGTCAATGCCACACAGAGTTCTAGCAGCAGACACGTCTCTAGAACAACTGTTAAGAGGAGACTGAGTGAATCAGGCCTTCATGGTAGAATATCTGCTAGGAAACCACTGCTAAGGACAGGCAACAAGCAGAAGAGACGCGTTTGGGCTAAAGAACACAATAAAGAAAACTCTTTGAATGAGAAGGTGTCTCCAAACTTTTGGTCTGTACTGTAAATGTTTACTTAAAGGCATATCTAGTACTGTATATTGTATAAATGTAGGAATAACAGTTAGAGTAGCCTGAAGGACAAGTTGCCATGTATAAACGCTGCTGGAAATGACAGCATTTAATGCATGTGCACTGGTGTAGTCAAATATGCTCACAAATCATGTATATGACAGGAAAAGGCAACTGACTTTCTTGTCCTTTCTATAAGAAGTAAACAAATATGACGGGATGGAACAAGATACTGAAAAAAGCAAAAGGGGCATAGTTCCTGTTTATGAAGTTCATTCACAATATTCATGAGCAGAGCAACAGCACTGTGAGTAGACTGTAAGTTCCATAAATGTGTTGTGGTGTATTTTGATTTTTTTTATTAGATTTTTATTTTATAAGACTTTGTGTTCTGTAAAATGAAATCTTGTTTCTGGAAAATTGGTTTGCCATGTATTGTATGTTCACAATATGATGTTTGTGTTTTACATGTGATGTTTGTGATGAAATACTTGAACTGTACAGTATGTCATATGGTATTGTATTTTGTGTCTTTGATGGAGCAGTCCTGTGATGCAAAGTGAATTTCAGTGTACATTGTATTGTATAGATTCAAATTAAAATTTCAATTTTATTTGTCAAATTTTGAGGTTGAGCACATTGGTTTAACACACACCAAAACATTTAAAGTTTTCCTTTAGTCTTTCTATAGCCACAGCTGGAATTTAATATCTGTATTGTACCATGTTCATCACACTGATGGTATTTTGCTACAGCATGTATGACTAAAATGCTTACTTTCGGGTCTCTGATTACAGAAATGAAAATGTTCACTTAATGGAAAATCGAGACAGCATCCTCAATCTTAACTTCAAATCAATATGGCTAGTCACATCGGCAAGAGTAAGTTACAAAATCAGTTCATTTCTTTTAATTATTGTATAATACTACTTACATTACTGTACATCAATCAACATAGACGCAATTGTAAAATATTAAATGGTAAATCCATAACACTGGCTTTACTCTGTGCTGTTCTGAGAAAGTAAATAACTTTCAAGCTCATGTTAGCTTTATGTCAACTGCATAGCTTGTTAACATGCTATCATGGAGGTGTCCAAATTGTCCACTTTGTTGATTGAAGACCTCTAAGCTTAAACATGATGTGATTCCAAGTTCAGTCCTCCCACTTATACTGTAAGTTAAGTTGAACGCAGCAATATCTCTGTCTAGACTCACAATTTGTTTTACAAATTAGGCACTGCTCATCATGATCAAAATGATTGCACACACACACACACACACACACACACACACACACACACACACACACACACACACACACACACACACACACACACACTCTCACTCTCTCTCTCTCTCTCTCTCTCTCTCTCTCTCTCTCTCTCTCTTCCTCTCATTTTATTCACTACACTTTCTACATGAGGTATTACACTCCAGCAAAGTTACTCAGCTGGTTTTAGTCCAGCAGCATGGCGCAGGACTAATCTTCCTCTATGGCCACAAAGTACTGAACATCTCCAATCTGTAAATCCCTGCGGGGGATCTGAGCCTGTCAGTAACCAAAGACTAACATCTCACTCTCCTCATCCTTCTTCCTCCCTCTTACCATGCTCGTCTCTCTCTCTCTCTCTCTCTCTCTCTCTCTCTCTCTCTCTCTCTCTCTCTCTCTCTCTCTTTTCTTCAACCATTCTTCATTTTTTCCTCCCTCTCTTGCATGCACTCCCTCCATCTCCAGCCCCTTGCTGTCATTTTGTAACCTTGTCAGGGAACAAACCAATTTTCAGGATTGATTGGGATCCTTGGTGTGACTGGTGAGCTGAGAAGCTGAATAAGGAGTTCACTTCCTCTATTTCCTTTTTTTTTTTCTTTTTTCTTTCAGTTGTTTGGAACATGTGCACTGGCAGCAGGGGGATTAATATGTGATTTAAATTATATGAATATGTTTGCATGAAGAGAATTTATTTCCATTTGTAATTCTGATGAGAACTTTTTTTTTTTTAAAGAAAAAGCTACAAATTGTGCTTAATTTGCTAGAATTACACACACATTACATTATATTAAATCTGCATATTTAATTGATTTAGACACTTTTTGTCTGTCCCATAAATCTTGTCCTTGCTGTAAAACACCTCTGAAAGCAAACAATAAGGGCTTAGCAAACCTTCATCCTCCTTTAATTTAGTAATTAGGTAATTAACTGGGCGGCACGGTGGCTTCTTGGTTAGCACTGTGACCTTGGACCTCCAGGGTTTTTGTTTGATTCCCACCTCGAGGTCTGTGTGCATGGAGTTTGCATGTTCTCCCTGTGCTTGGTGGGTTTCCTCTGGATGCTGCAGATTAGGCTAATTGGCGTTGCCAGATTTCCCGGAGTGTGTACATGAGACTGTAAGTGGGTGTATGTGCGTGTGCCCTGCGATGGATTGGCACCCCATCCAGGGTGTACAGTACCCCTCCTTGTGCTCTAAGTTTCCTGGGATAGGTTCTCTGTGACCCTTTATACAGGAAAAAGTGGTATAGATGATAGGTAATTAACTGAAGTAAATCCATGTCTAACAACAGACAGACAGAAAAAAAGGAGAGAAATAAAGAGAGAGTTTAGGTGGGTAGTATATGTAGTATTTTTTTTTTTTTACACCACACACAACGAGTCTATTAGGCAGCAATTAGGATTCTCTGAAAAAGCGCCAGAGTTCCTGCTCTCCCTCTTCCCTTCTCATTAAACACTAAAGGGTCCAGCATGGCCTGTTAAAGCACAAGCTCCCCTCAGAGTCCATTAGTAATAAAGACCCTCTCTACAATGAGGATGCAAGTATGATGAGACAGGGACAAGAAGATTATATAAACCAGCAATGAAAAAAGAGCAACAGATCTTCAGCAGTTCTCTGGGGGGTGCCAAGCAAACACACTGAGCTCATTTGAAGAAAAAAACAAAAAGAAGAAGAAAAATCGCTTCAAAACAATGCGGCATGGAAGCAAAATCTGCATCCTTCAACTTACTTCATGAGTTTGTTCCTTTTGGACCCCATCCCATGCTTTTGATTCTGTTCATTCGTCATCCTTTCTCTGCCCCTGCTGTCCTGCTGTTATAGTTTCTCTCTATCACTGTCTAGCTTTCTTCATCTACATCCACAGGGGAGGCCTCAGTGGTGCTTTATAATATAATATCTTATAAAATAATAGGAATTGCGATTATATCGTGGTAATTGCTGTAAAATGTGATTATAACATGTTTATAATTTTTTCTACTCTAAATGCTTTGCTGTCAGTTTTGTCAGATACTATATCAGATACAATAAATCCATTTTGATGCAAGGAAAATTAAGGATTTAATTATTAAATACCTAACTGTAGTTGGTAAGTCAATGTTTAGCATGGTTCATGACATCAAATAACCCAGTGGATTAGGCAAAAATTATAGTGTGGGGATTGAGGGTTTGCGTCCCACCCTGGGTCTGTGTGAGTGGAGCTTGCTTTGGTGGGTTTCTTCCAGGTAATCTGGGTTCCTTTCATAGCCCAAAGACATGCAGAGTAGGCTAATTGGCATTTCCAAATTTCCCATGGTGTGTGACTGAGTGTGGGAGATTGTGCATGCTTGTGTGAAGGATTGACGTACAGTATCATCCTGGGTGTACATCGTCTAGTACCCCGAGTCACTTGGGATAGGCTCCAGGCACTCAAATTATTGTGCTGGAGCTAAGTTCCGCTTACAGTTCACATACAACCCGAAAGTGGGGAAGGTGCCATGTGCTCATGCTTATCTTCATCCACGGACTTACTTTTATTCATTTATTTTGCCTACACATCAAAATGCCCAGAGAGTGTTAAATTAACATGATGCAGTGTTTATAGAGTTGGGCTTAGACTCAAATTAACTCTGTAAGTGTTAAATCAACACTAGGGATTTTACAGTGTATATGTAATATTTTATCTTTTTAATTCCTGTACTGCCAACTGCATTATCATTTATGGGCAGTAGGTGGCACTATCCAACACACTGTTCACTGAGCCTTCCGACTGCTGATGAGCCATGAGCCAACATTACACCAGAGCCTCTGTTCACTCAGACTCACACACACACACACACACACACACACACACACACACACACACACACACACACACACACACACACACACACACACACCTTTACACCGTCAATCACTTTCTGCTTCACTTTCCCCTCACAGCTGAGATTTCCACTAATTGGATTCTGGTTGCCTGGTGTAGGCCCAGTATATTAACTGATGCAGTAATGTGCAGATGGTGGGGTGGCACTGACGTTCATGTGTCAGTTAAAGCAAGGCAGCAAGGCTCTGACATGAGGATGAGCTTGCTGTCACGACCATTGATAGACAAAGCAGTGGGCCTGATGGAATAGATGAGGGAAAAGAAAAAAGGGAAAAGAAAAGGAAAATAATTTCTTAATCACTGGAGCTGCTAGTATGTTATAGATGTGTCAGCAACACGGGTTGAAAAATAGACATCACATCTAAGTGGCTACATAAAATTACAGTATGGGCTAGATTTAAATCATCCTTATTTTTTTCATTTTATGGATTTTGCTTATGACCATTAGTGCTGTTGCACTTAGTAACCATAAACATCCAAAATAACTCACCTTTTACATTTCGGTATTTGGCAGACACTTTTATCCAGAGCAACTTACAAAAGTGCTTTAAAGCTTCCATCAGAGGATAGATCCTTACACTCATTACTAGATTACTAATGAAGTACTGGGCGGCTTGGTGGTGTATTGGTTGGCACTGTCACCTTGCACCTCCGGGGTCTGATTCCCATCTCTGTGTTCACGGAGTTTACATGTTCACTCTGTGCTTGGTGGGTTTCCTCCCGCAGTCCTAAGACATGCAGATTAGGCTAATTGCCGTTCACAATTTGCCTGGAATGTGTGTGTGTGTGTGTGCCCTGCGATGGATTGGCACCCTTTTAGGGTGTACCCTGCCTCGTGTCCTAAGTCTCCTGGGATAGGCTCCAAGCCCCACGCGACTCTTAATACAGAATAAAGTGGTATAGATGATGAGTGAGTGAGAGTGAGTGAGTGACTAAGTACCATCAGTCAAAGACTGCTTGGAAGTTTTTATTTTTATTATCTGTTTCAAATATCGAAGAAAGAGATAGGTCTTTAGTCATTGCTTAAAAAATTATTAATTGCAAATAATTCAATGTGGTATATTAAGTATTTTATTTGTTTTTGTGATTTTCTTTTTTCTTTTTTCTTCCCTTTATAAGCTAAAATGGCACATAGGCAGTTCATTTCCTCAATACTGTAGCTCTCTGATGCTGCATGAGCAAGAGGTTAAAAATAATTAAATAATGTTTTTGTGTGTTTTTTAATCTAAACCAATGCATGTCTAATGCTTAAATTAATAATAATAATAATAATAATAATAATAATAATAATAATAATAATAATAATAATTTGGCATAATTAGTTTTGAGCTACAGGCCTGATAAATTTATCCGCCAAGTGTTCTTAACCTTAATTCATTTAGAGTCTCATTAGGATCTGAGAGCAAGCAGTTAAGCAGTTCCACAATGATTCAGCTTTCCTTATTTAGTTACTCATCTATAAGATCTTGTTTCTTCTTTGGCAATAGTAATAATTACACTGTAATTGTGTGTAATAAAACACAATGAATGCCAGGTCCAAAATTTTGATTGACAGGGTATATACAGTATATATGCGAGTAACTTGGTCTGCAAGCGTATTGCAAGCTAAATTTTTACATAAATTTTAACTTAACAAATAAGCAAGGCCTTAACATCTGAGTTGTACGAATGTGCTTTGTCTGCCGAGCATCACGCAATCACAACTAAGATAATGGTTCTTCTCTCTCATGTGCTACAGGATTATGGGTAATTGTCTCCCATGCTCACTCTCAGTGTGCATGTACTGTTTATTATAACATTGTGACCACATGGATGTGCATGCAGGTAAAGCAAAAGCAAGTGTTATTAGAGAGGTTCATTATTAAAGATGCAGAGGCTCTGTCAGAAAGCAGAGATTCTGTTAGTGTGTGTGTATATGTGTGTGTGTGCACGCGAGTGTCATTAGATAGGTTCCATGACACTCGAGCACATGTGCACACACTTACGAAATCATGGCTGTAAAGTAAAAATAAAACAAATTAACCTGCACTTTACCTTTGAAAAGAATCGCAACAGAGCAGTGTTTTAGTGTGGGCACGCGCGCTCAAGTGTCATTAGAGAGGTTCCTCTCCCGTGTGTGTGTGTGTGTGTGTGTGTGTGTGTGTGTGTGTGTGTGTGTGTGTGTGTGTGTGTGTAAAAGTCATCCCACACAGTAGCCCCCTCTCCCCTCTCAAATAAGATATTTGATATATATCATATATCCAAAAAATATGCAAATCTAGGCAGGAGAACTTTTCATTTTCATGGTTTAATTTAGATAAAGGTTACACATTCTCAATGCCAACAATTTCCCCTGATCCCTGTCCAGCTAAGGTCAGAAGTTTATATACAATTGTCATGAACATGAACATCATGGCAATATTAGGCATTTGGTGCACAATTTTAATTTATTTATCACATATTTAATATATTGTTTATATGATTGGACAACATACTGTATATATTGAATTTAATAAAGCCCCAATATATTGGAGTACATGTTTATATTTATTTATGGGGTTTTTACAGGTAATTACTTCCTGTTAGTGATGATGATCAACTAAAGCTGGTAGCTTGTGTCAACATAAAAGGGATTTGTTTAACAGCACTCACTGGATTGACCAACACATAGAAGAAAGGGAAAGTCTAAGGAGTTCAATGCATATCTGTGAAAGAGGATGGCAGATTTACACACATCAGGAAATGTCTCTCTGAGCCATTTCAAAACAACTGCAGATTGAAAGATGAGTTCAAACAATTGAATATAAGTTTTATAAGTTAGAATGTAACTTATTTGCAGGGGGGAGCTGGAGGTTTTCTAAGGCAAGATCAATCTGTCACCCTCAGCTGAGAAAAACTTGGTTTGGATGATCAGTAACAACCCAGGAACCACCAGGAGACAAGCCTGCCATGAACTGAAAGTTGCTGGAGTGCCAGTATCTCTGTCTACAGTGAAGCAAGTTCTACATCATCATGGAATAAAAGTTATGGTATGTTTGGAGGAGGCATTTAATCACAAGAAAAGTGTGGCATGGCAGTGGTAGCATCATGCTTTAGGGCTGTCTTGATGCCAGTGGATCTGGTGCATTGAACAAAGTAGATGGAATAATGAATAACTCTTAATTACCTCAAATTATCAGCTAAACGGTTGAAATTAGAATGAAATTTGATGTTCCAAAACAATAGGCACCCAAACAATGGATGAAGGATTAAGCTATATATGAAACTTTTGGAGTTTTGACTCTATTGAATATTTAGGCTGTGCTTAAAGGTGGGTTACATTGCCAGGAAACCAATAAATTCATTTTTACGTTACCATTCGTCTAAAAGCAAAGGTCAGATACCCAACAGGAACTTTATCAGAAGTTTGCTTGACAAACAAAAGTGCCTGCGGATGAGGAAGGGACCTTCAGACAAATATTAGTGGCTGTATAGATCTCAAAACGCCTGGAATAAATGTAAACATTTGGAAGAAACTTCTGGAGTTTGCTTCTGTTAAAGATGTATGTTATTCATGAAAAGACCATTTCAAAGAAATAATTGACATGACATTCATGTTCACTATAAGTTCACTATACTGTATGTTCACTATATACTTCGGACTGCAACTGTATACACTAGTTATATAATAAGATTATAATTATTGATTATAATATAAAACTATTGATTAAAACATAAAGCCTGTTGTACACTAGTTAAAAAAAGAATACAATTCTTAGAATTTAACAGGCCTGATTGAACATCTGCATGTTTCTGCATCTCTGACCCAGAAACAGCAGGAGAGGCGTGTGTGCATGTGTGTCCTCTGCTTTTCACCTTGACTGGCGGAACCTACAGGGAGTTTGGGGATTTTCCAAAGACAGCGAGCGTGCAGCTTCCCCCTCCCTACTTTTCTTGCTCGATCACTCCCTCCTTCTCTCTCTCTCACTGTCTCTCCTGCACACTGTACTTTAAGTTTTGCTTCTGTTTACCTCCCAGAGAAGAGTTTCATTTTTTTTGCTCTAATTTTTGCAAAGGTTTGGAAGAAAAAAACAAAACAAAAAAAAAACAAGGTAATGTAGAGCAAGCGTATAGTGTGTGTGCGTGTGTGTGTGTGTGTGTGTGTGTGTGTGTGTGTGTGTGTGTGTGTGTGTGTGTGTGTGTGTGTGTGTGTGTGCGCGCGTGTGTGTTTGGATAAAGAAGAGAGTGCTGACCTAGCAAACAGACGAATGTATGATTTTGAAAAGAGAAGGTCACAACAGTGTGTGTCTATGTGTGTTTGAGAGAGAGAGAGAGAGAGAGAGAGAGAGCAATCATCCTGACAACTCTCCATAACACATGCACACAAATAACACACACCAGAAGAAACACTTGCATAACTTTGTCAAAGACAGGCATGTGTCCTTTTCCTAAGCTGAACACACACACACACACACACACACACACACACACACACACACACACACACACACACACACACACACACACACACACACACACACACACACACAGTCTGTGTTATTATCGATGTGCTGTCCCATGTGCTGATAACTCCCCACTTGATTTGCCAGTGCCACAGCTGCTTTGAGCCGATACACAAGGTAGTGTTTGAATACACATTACAGCTCTTAAACTGCTAACTGCACTGGGAGTAAACTCCAGTACAATACATTACTCACGCTGTAAGTACTGAATCATCAGAATGAAAAGTGCAGGAATGGATTCAGGAGAGAGTGTGTGTATGTGTGTGTGTGTGTGTGTGTGTGTGTATGTGTGTGTGTGTGTGCATGCACTGTGACATGCACTGTGACATGACTGATGTTGTACCCAAGTTGCAGCACTTTTGCAATACCAATAAAATACCAATTATTTGCAATAAATGAGAGAGACTAAGATAATAAGGGATGGTAAGTGAGTATGAGTAAAATATAGATAGAGAGAGATAGAGAGAGCAAGAGAGAGAGAGAGAGATACAATAATAAAAATGAAAGATGCTGTATAAAGTGCACACAGTTATTGTATTTTGAGATATTACTTGGCTGATGGTTTCATCCAGATGTATTGCACCCAAAAATATGTATATATACGCCTCTTCTATTTTGGTTACTAATATGCCAGTCACTTCTTTTCCTGCTTAGTAATTCAACAACAGAAGCTCAGTGAGGTTCAAATTCACGGTAAACCACATTCCCACGGCACTATTCAAAGGCATTGTTTTCCACCAGACTGCCCCTGAGGACTCCTCAAAGAGTCTAGTGTAATCTTTGGTCTGCATTCAGTAACCATGTTATCCTCCTCAGGATCGCAGTGGATCCATTTCTTGAACACTGGGTGGGAGGAAGAAACACACCCTGAGTGGGACATCAGTCCATTACAGAGCACCACACACACACACACACACACACACGTTCAAGTCCATTGGAACAACTATATTTCTGTGAAGCTGGAGGAAACGGTACAATTGAGAAATCCTTGAAAAATTACAAGCTGTAAGTAACGTGGCAACCCAACCTGCCTTGCAACCCATCAAGCCCTGGGAGAACATACAAACTCCTCTACACACAGATCAGAGGTACACTCCAGACCCTCGTCCATAGAGGTATGAGGTGACAGTACTAACCACCAAGCCACTGTGCTGCATTATCTGATGTCCTGCTCATCATAAATATTAATGCAATGAAGTCATAACCTTGGCTACCATTTGGGTGCTACATGTAGTCTGAACATCACTGTTGACAATGTAGCCAAAAAAAAAAAACTAAAAAAAAAGAAGAAGAAAAAAAAAAGCTAAAAAAAAGAAGAAGAAGAAGAAAAAAAAAAGCTAAAAAAATGTTTAGCGATTACTGTATAGAGCATATTATAATAACTGGAAACATCAGCTTATTTCTAGCCTCCTTTTGTCAAGACTAAATAATTGTATATCTACGTATTTACTTGATTCTCACTATAGACAGTAAACCAATTTACAGAATATACAGCATAAAATATTTCTACAGAAATGATGGAAAAACATTCCAACATGGAAAAGCCAGACTTTCTGCTTGGGAAATGTTACCACTTTGATATGAACACAATAACTAGTCTGATTATTTTGCTGTATAATTTTTCATGTTGTCAACTCCATCATGGAGAGCCATTAATAAATCTGTCCTTTCGGGCCACAGTCTTTGATCTGTGCTTTGTTATTTCAATTTTGCTTTTGGATTTGTTGCCTTGGTAATTGGTTGTCATGTCTGACATTTCGGAAACCTGGATTTTGGCTTTATGAAGTGGATATCCTTATCCAGGATTCCTTATGAGAACTTACTCTCCGGCCCTGTTTCATCAAGTATACAGAAACAGTTCAAAGCATCATGCGGAAATGCACATAACATTTATATTATCTAAGAGCAAAATGTATGTGTGTGTTTGAGTGAATGACTCAAAATGTAAATTCATGCCCACAGTTCTCAGTCACATTGAAGTTATTTAATGATATAAATCATAATCTGACTTTTGCAGTCATTCTGGAGTAAAGCAATCATTAGACCAGATGCTGAAAGTGTGGGTGGAGCACAAGCACAGCTGTTTTACATATTAGTAATAATATTGATTATACGCACTGTTTCTACTCTGAGCCGCAGCTTTTCCACAATGTCCTCCATGGACCTTGCCAAGTCAGTAATTAATCTGAAAGTCATTTTCATTTTGCAGCGAAACAGTGGCCAGTTACAATTATTATAAATTACAGACTCATTTGCACAAATCATTTGCTATTTCATTTTCATTTATTGGGAAGTGAAATCGGTTGGTGATTCAGTTTTTATATAATTGTTTTGTGTTTGTTGTGGTCTGTGTCACCAGTTGCTTTTTAAAGCTTTTTATTCATCATTCATCCATATTTTATGTATAATAATTTTGGTAGAATTCGACACTCGCTATACTTCGCCTTGTTTATTGGCAAGGGTTTGACTAAACACAATCTGTCAGGCTTTTCTGATGAGAACATGGGCACTTGATTGTCTTTCTGTGGCTGTATTTGAATATGTTAGCAACTAGAGATGGACAAATCCTGTACTTGAGTACAAGTAGAGATATCACCCACTCACTCATCGTCATATACCACTTTATCATGTATACAGGGTTGTAGGGGACCTGGAGCCTATCCCAGGAGACTTAGGGCTCAATGCAGGGTACAGCCTGGGCAGGGTGCCAATCCATCACAGGGCACACACACATACACATACAGGCAATTGAGAACGCTCCCGAGGGAGAATCGAACCTGGAGCCACACTCATTCACACACTATGGGCAATTTGGGAACGCCAATTAACCTAATCTGTAGATCTTTGAACTGTGGAAGGAAACCCACCAAGCACGGGGAGAACATGCGAACTCAATGCACACAGAGACGGGAATTGAACCTGGACTCTGGAGGCGCAAGTCGACAGTGCTCTAAGCAGAGATACTCGAGTACAAAGTACAAAATTTACTCACATATCAAAAGTACTGAGCTTGTATTAGCTTACAGTAGCCTTATAGTCATAGTCATAGTAAAAGAGTCACAATGTATTCAAAAATGTAGTGAAGTAGAAAGTACAGATATGTGTTGCAGGAGATATAGGAAGAAAAGTAAAAAAACTAACATAATTTGTATAAATGTGTGCAAATTATTTTTCTGAATGATGGGGCTACAAACAAAAAGTTAACAGTGAGGATGGATAATTTCAAAAGCCCTGGAAACAACCACATTTTACTGAGAGGCAGAGCAAATGTATATGCCTTGTATGTCAAGAGACTGTAATTATGAAACTTTATTCCAGGAGACCTTATGAAACAAATCATGCACACTGCAAAAGCACTTAGAGGATGAAAGACAGAAGCAGAAGCACTTTTTTTTTTACAGCACAAACTAGTGAAAAGCCTTCCCAGACACCTGGAGTTTATTATAACACCAAGAGACCTAAATCTGCAATGGGAATGCATGTTTTCATGTTGTAACTATTTTACTTTGCATAATAAATAGACAATATTTGATGCTCAGGTCTAATCTGACCCACTTTAAAAATGTTTAGTGACCACTAGTCTAGAGTTTCAATCTCACCTTGCCTTCTCTTTGTCTCTTTGAGTCCATAGTCTATGAAGAGTTTTACTCATAGCAAAGTTAATAAAATGGGTCAGGTTACAGGGACTGGGACTATTTTTATCAAAAGCAATTTCCAACAGCCTCTTACAGGTAAAACACCAGGCTTCAAGCACACACCAGTGACACAGAGCTTCACATCATTATTTATACCGAACATCTAGACATTCATATCAAGTATGTACAGAATATTGACAACATATACCTAAGGACTTTACTGTATGTCCTCTTATGCTGTTGGAGTGATTTTGCAGGAATGATTTGGAGCAAAAGGTAAACCTTTGCAAATCAATATGAAATTCTTCTGACTGATTCTTTTCATCCTATTATCATATGCAACATTTCAATCCTGAAGGGTGTGATTCTTTCTAAGATGACTCTGCCAGTGCCACAGGGTACGATGGCTCAATGAATAGTTCACTAAGTATATAAGGATGTAAATCACATGGCCTTTACAACCAGATGTTGCAATCTCTGAATATGTATGGGACAGTTTAAAGTCATATGTGGGATAAATATGTCATACATAAATACAATAAAAATATTTTCAAAGAAGTTTTAAAATCCTACAGAAAAGTTTCAGAGATGTAGAGAATGCATCCTAGGACCAACACCTTACTATGACGCTTATTTTCTCCTTCTATAATTTATTGCCTGTGTGTATGTCATTTGTTCCACCGTAGACCTTTCAAAAGAAACTGCCTAAATGCATTAACATTATAATTAGAATTTATAACTTAATTATAATCTGGGCATTTAATAGCATTAGTGGTATCTTACTTAGTTTTTCTTCCCATTACTGCTGTAGAAAGCAAACTGAGAAAGTGAAGAGAGACAAAGTTGCAGAGTATGCAGAAGAAAAAGAGTGAAAGAATGACGAGATTCTTTGGCAGAGAGACAAAATAACCAACACCATCATTAAAACACCACATGAAGAAATATCGCTGGGCAGAAAGATCTTTGCTCATCAATCCAGTCCAGTCCCAGAGTGATCTTGTAGTGTATTAGTGCCAAGGCATTTTAAAGCTGTTCTGACACACACACACACACACACACACACACACACACACACACACACACACACACACACACACACACACACACACACACACACACACACACACACAACACAAACACACACACACACACACACAACACAAACACACACACACACACACACACACACACACACACACACACACACACACACACACACACACACCATGATGTAACATTGTGCTGGATAATGTCATTAATTACAATACACTCAGAAAGGGATATGGGGATGAGAAGCTATAAGGAGGCGACTTTATTCTATAATCTCTGAGCTCAAATAAGACGACCCACTTTTCACTAAGGGAACGAACCACGGCAGCTAGGGTGAGAAAAAAAAAATAGAGAAAACCCCTTCAAAAAAAGTGCCTGCCCTCTTTTCTCCATCTGTGAGCAAAAGTTTTCACTTTATTTACTGTACAGTCCTGACTTTCATTCTTAATTTCCCCCTTTCTTTTATACTCTTTTCCCTGTTATCATGCTCAATGTCTTGAGCAAAATCCTAAATTGTGATTACCTCAAAAACAAGCTAAAAAAGGAAAAAATAGCTCTGTCACTCCAGAAACGTCCAGGAGTACAGGAACAACAACAACAACAAAAAAAAGAATAGCAATTAACTGGCTATTAACTCGCTCTGAAATGCTAATGAGAATCTAAATGAGTGATTAAAGGCAGACACACTTGAAGAGTATGGCATCTAGCCCGACAGCTAAAATAATCATAAACAATGATAGCATTACCTTAAAAAAAAATCCTGTATATGGTGAGTTACAGGGGACTACTTAAAAGGAAAAAAAAGTTTTCTCAATATACTTTACAATGAAATTTAAGATTTATTTGGTTGTAATTCTCTACATATAGTATGCATAACTAGGTTTGTTCTTGCCTAGTAAAGACAACCTTTGTGGAACCTTTTTGGAAACATTTAACATTGAGCCTTAATAGACTCATTATATCCAGAATGTGATGCATCAAGGTAAAACACTTCCATCTAACGTCTTAGTATTAATGCAACAGTCTCACTTAGTTACATGGAATTGCAGTAACATCATACATTTCTATGGTGTGTTTCCCACAGATGTTAAACAGACACTACTGAAGTCTAGTATATTTCATATTTTTTATATGATCAACAGTGTTATTTTTTTAAGTAACTAATTGCATTATAAAATTACTGTCATTAAAAGTAATCAGTTACATTACAGCATTACCTTCTGATAAAAGTAACAAGTTAGAGTACTTTTCCATTGCAGAAAATGAAAACTCCTTTGTGCTTCCTAATGCATGTTGTTTTAGTCAAGACCTAATCTGTAAACCACTAAAAGCAGGAATAACAGACACATGCCCCATCTATAGTCCTTTATTGTACAGCCTTACATAAAGGAACATGTAAAAGTGCGTATTCTAGTACATATTCCCACAGCGGCTTCAAGTTATTGCACTACAGTTACATAGGCCTAAATCACATACTTAAACACAAACACATTTCAAAATAAAGCAACAGGCTTTTTAAATACAATAATGAATGATTTAAATTAAAGTGAACATGCTCTTAAAACGCAGAACTGACCTATTATGTTTTTAAAATAACTTATTCTGTTAAAATTCATATGGACTTGTTCATAGGGACTTGTAGAACGACTTACACATACACACAAACACACACACGCACACGCACACATACACGCACACATACACATATACATACACACACATACACGCACACGCACACACACATACACATACACACACACAAACATACACACACACACACATACACACACACATATACATACACATACACACACACATACACATATACGCACACATACACACACACACACACACACATACACACACACACACATACACATACACACACACACATACACACACATACACATACACATACACATGCACACATACACATACATGCACACATACACACACATACACACACATACACATACACACACACACACACACACACACACACACACACACACACACACACACACACACACACACACACACACACACACACACACACACACACACACACACTAACTGAATCACTGCTGTCTGGCTCACGGATTACATATATTGTTTGAATAATGGATTACATATTTGAAAATATAACCAAATAACTGAGTACTTAAATGGCGGACCTACTGTACAGTAAGGCATTAGATTACTCATTACAACAAGAAATAATCCAAGTATTCTATCACTTTGCAACGCGTTACACCCAACACTGATGATCAAGTATAATTGATATTACAAATAAATGTGACATATGCTTAAATGTGAATGCCAAATTCCTAAATGTAAATGTAAATGCAGTTAGATGGAATTGAGTCTGTATAAGTTCATGTCTGGACAGGATATCCATAGTTGGCATACCCAGCAGCTCTGACTGTAGTTCATACAGGCGATTATTTCTCCTTTGAAGTGCGTATGGATTTAACCCACTTCTGTCTTCAGTGACCGAGAACAAGCACATAAGGGGATACGTTTCAATTAATCTTCATGGACTCAGATCATTCTTGGCTGCCATCATCTTTCATTCAGTCTTGAACCAAACGCAGTACTCTTATTACATGTAGGTTATTAGATCAACACTTTTCAACAGCCTCTAGACACATTTAGATATTTTGACTCTTTGGTATTGTTACTGGCTTTGGGGAAAGGTGATACTTTTGTGTATTGATAAACACATGCATATATTTCACTGCTTAAAAATCACTTGTTAATTTATTAACAGACAACAGCATGATGCTTTGTTTCCTTTATGGCTGTGACATGAGTGCAGCATGAGCTTTGTATCAAAGGGAGTTGAAGAAAAAGAAGAAGTAGAGAAAGAGAGCTGGCAAACCCAATAACAATCTTAAGTCAATCGTACGCAGCGTGTTTGTCGTTATTTCTAATATGTCACATTTATTTGTAATATTCATTATATTTGATGTTATAAAAATATTAAACATACTAGAGTGTCTATTTCACATCTCTGGGAAACACGATACAAAATATATATGATGTTACTGATAAAGACTGAAGTTTCCCCTGAAGGTATAGTCATAGATTTATAAGTTTGTGTGAATCTGTCCTCTCAATCACATCCGCTTGAGACATGCTTGTGCTTTCATTGTTTATTCTAGTGGCAAGATCATATTGCTTTGACAATTAATTGTGAATTTTTAAAGAATGTTGTGAATGTTTATTTCTTTTTAGATAGGCAGATAGAATGTCCTTACCTCCAAGTTGCATTACTGACTAAATCTTAATGAGTAAAATGTAAAGAAATGTCTCCACGATAACAAACAGCTGAACTGAATTTCATCTTAGTAGACCTGATTTAATTATTGTTATGGTCCATTAATTATATTTTTTGTGTTGTATTAAACTGGCTGTAACATTTCGCAAGAATCGGACTTGAAACCTCCGGATGACAGTGCAGAATGAACACTTTACCGCTGTACTTGGGAGCCCCTAAAATCATTTTCTTTGTATATACAAGACTGTTAGGAAGCTTAAAATGCAGGATCAGCCATGATACAGCACCCTGGGAGCTGAGAGTGTTATGGGCCTTGCTCAAGGACACAAGAATAGTAGCTTAGAAGTGTTGGACTTGAACCCACAACCTTCTGATCAGTATCCCAAAGCCTTAACCATTCCATGACCACTGCCACCAGTGCATAAAGGAATAATGGATGATGAACAAATAAAGAAAGCTGGGCAAATTCAATATTAAATATAACTAAGCTGAAACGTGGCAACGCGAATGTCATAGCAGAATAATATATTGATACAATTTAACTTACAGAAGTGTAGAGGTAGCCCTCACTGTTCATGGCAACGTAGAGGCCTGTCTTCGTGCTCTGGATAGCAACTATTCTTAGACCCACAGGAATCAAGTTGAACAACACTGATGGAGAAAAAGAAAGATAAAAAAAGTGATATATCTTATGAAAACACCCTGCTTTAGGATTATTATTATTATTATTATTATTATTATTATTATTATTATTATTATTATTATTGCCATTTTGTCATATGAAAGAACAATCTAGACAATCCAGCAATTATGAAAACAAACAAACAAACAAACAAACAAACAAACAAACAAACAAACAAACAAACAAACAACCCCTCCTCAAAAAAAAAAATACAGTAAAATAAAATACATATATCCCTAGTGCATATTGCACTCATCCAAATGATGAGTCCTAGTGGTAAAGCTCAGTTTGAACATATCTCAGCACTGCATGAATCACAGAGACAAATATACAATTTAGTGTCACCCTGTGCCTAATATTCAATATCCCAGTGTCTATTATTTGTGCTAATGTGATGCTATTAATTGTTAGAAGCTACAGTATAAATATATAAGGGTAATGAAATTTCTTAGCTTTTTTTAAATAATGAAATCACTACAAAATTATTAGTCTATTAAATAATTAGGCTTTGGTATACGTATACAGTAAAAAGCTATTTGTAAATGTAAATGTTGAGTTCTGTAGCCATATTTACTGGAGTTTACGTCTGGTCTCACTAAAACCTGATAAAGTTTTAATACACACTGCCAGGCGAATAATAATAATAAAGAACCTTCACCATCACCTTTGATTACAGCATATAATGTGGTGGCCAGTTCATGGGTGAAAATAAATCCTCATGCTTCCAGAACCACTCTTTTACAATTTGTGGCAGGGATGATAAACTTGCATATGGAAAAGCTCATACTTTCACAATTAAACAAAGCAAACCTTAACTTCACCAAGTGTCAAAGTGATTTCCATTCATGACTTTTTCCGACCACATTTCTTCCACAAAGTTGATGGTTCAGCACTATCTTTCCAGGTTTTGTAGAAGAGTTCTTAACCCAGATCCAATCACTTTAAATCTCCTTTGTTTTTTTCTTTGTTTGTTTCAGTCCAATAATTTGACTCTTCTGAAATGGCGAAATTTACAGGCAGCTACAGCTACAGGCAAGTATAGATTAGTCAGTTCACCTCAACCTCTCCAGCCAGAAATGATATGTACAGTCACTTGCCAGCCAAAATTCCATAATCATGATGGGTCTAATTATTACTATTTAAGTCTATAGTGCAGTAATGTGTGGTTGGAACACAGCCAATCAGGAGGCTATATGGTGTGAATGTAAAATTTAACTGACAGCTCAGGGTCAACTGGCAGCTCAGAGAAAGTCTCCATAGGTGCACATGGTCTGACCATGAACTGAGAGCTGTGAAAAAGAAAAATGTAGTCGAAAGCTTGTTTTAACTCCATCGTCACATCATCAATGTCCTGGGTGGTCCGTGCTGTCCTACCTGTCTTCTGTCTTAAAGATAAATACTGTAAGTCAGTCTCTCTCTCTCTCTCTCCTCCTCCTCCTCTCCTCTTGATCCTCATTGTCAAGATGTTACTTTCCACACACAGCAGCTCTTAGATTAATTAAAGTCTTTTGAAAAATAGAGTGGGTGTGTATATGGTGGGAGGGGCACTTGGCAAAAAATCTGAACTACGCTAATAGAGAGAAATCTCAGGCACCTGCGTTAGAGCTGGGGATACAAAAGCAAAGATAATATAATATTGCACCCATTAAAAATGGGAAATGTTCAAATCTGCTTAAAAATAAAAAAAAAATAAAAAAAACTTGGTTGGTTGTTATGAAAGCCGGAAAGATGCTTCCTTCCTAGATCACTGCAGGGGTACAGCAGCTCATGAGTCATCTCTCACAACTTAAACTGTCAGATCAGAGCTGCAGTGTGGCATCACTCAGGATATTGTTTAGCTCCCCGGCATTATGCAGGCTGTTGTCCTGAACTGCTCTCGATACTGTAGGGACACACATGGTCAGGGTGGTAGGACTGTGTGTGTACAAATATGCCCCAGAGACAAGTATTGCCCTACTCTCTGTCTGCTCATTACCAATTACAGAAGCACAATGCGGAGAGACAACCTTCAGAGCTCCCCAGGGGCATCCAGCTGTGCTCATCATGTGGGAAAAGAGAGCAGGTTCGTTTCAGGTAACGTCTCAGGCAGTTTGATATTTCTGTTTTTTCTATCACGATACACTAAATTGCTTTATTCATGGATGATCACATTTCCTTTAAATGAATCTCCAAAATCCCCGCCCCCCTTCCATTCCCCCCTCTGAAATCCACATCACATCAATTCTCCAGTGACTGGGTAAAATCTTGAACTTTTAGTTTTAGGATCTTTCTGTCTTTCTGAAACAATCACGCTGGGATTAAATAGTGTAATTGCCTTCTAATAGGCATATATCTGAGAGGCTTAACTTTAAAGAACAAAAAAAAAAACTTTGCTTATTATGTAGTTTCTATGTTTAAGGACAGCTTATCCTAATTGTCTGATATTTGACTCTTTAGTTTGTTCATTTTTGGCTATATTCAGCTGTATAGTGACAGTGTGTGGAGGCGTTCTGCATATACTTACTTTATTTTTCAGTCAGCACTACGTATAACCAATCTCCGTCCACCCTGACACTCTGATTGTGGAGTTACATTACTGTCAAAAGTTGTGTACATCGAAACACATTTGTCTCAATACTCAGTGAGCATGTGCATCTCCAAACTTAAAACAAAAAAAGCCCTGTGCACGTGCGTCTGAAAACTACGTCCTCAGCGTCAAGTTGATTTTTTTTGGACAATTAGGAGGCTGGCTGATGTCTCTGCTCCTTTGATTGGTCACTATAAATGTCCACAGTCTCCTTCCTTTCACCCCTTGTTTGGTGGCAAAATCATCTACAAGATAAAGCAGTAGATGATAATAACTACTTACATTGGGCTGTCATAATTGAGCAAGTAAGCCTTATACATTATTGTCCTTCTACAATCCAATTTTAGTAGGGTTTGAAGGTATTTATTTGGTTTACTATTGTACATGCACACAATAATACTCTGTCGATTGTGACAGGAGCAATGTTACATCAGTGCTGCTACAGCAGACAGCTGCAGCTCAGATGACGACAGCCAAGAGAAGTTTTACATACTGTATATGCAAGAGTAGTTTTACATGTCACTCTTTATAACACAGGGCATTTTTTTCCCCTTTCCTCGACAGGCCACTTTAAAAAGTTAGGGGGCAAATTTACAGTATACTCATCCCTCCAGGCATCACTACACCACTGGCTTTACACTCTGTTTTCTACTTTTTGCTCATACATAACAAAGCTTAATTAGGTTTCGTTGTGAGGCTTGGAAGATAGAGAAGCCGGGAAGTTTTCTTATTGTCCTGAACAAACAGTACATACACGCACACACACCCAGCTCTTTTGTCCTCTCGATTTTCTCATTAGGGCTGTTACATAAGCACTGGTGTGGAGACTGGGATGTTATGTGCCAGGAGCCAGACAGACAGGGCACACTCTATGATGGAATATCCGTCAGTAAAACACCAGCTGTTCCTCTGTCATGCTCGGGCTTCTCTTCTACCCATCTTTCTAGGGACGCCTTACACACACACACACACACACACACACACACACACACACACACACACACACACACACACACACACACACACACACACACTTGTTTGATTCAATACATGTGTACAGTAGATAGACATAAAAAAATATTGGTACACATTGTTATTGAATTATTAATAATAATAAAAACAATTAAAAAATAACTTGCATTTCAATGTTCCAGCATTCCTCTGCTGATCTCAAATCTTACACTAATCCTGAACAGTGTTCCTTCCATGTTTTACAACATTTGCTATTGCAACAATTGTTTGTGTAATTACAGAGGACACACCAGAGCTAAAACATGGATCCTTAAAAATGAAATCAAGACCTGCGGGTCAAGCAAATAAAAAGAAATAAATCAAGCTGATCCAACAACACACATACTGTATTTTTCTGTACTCATAAACAGGTTTAATACACAAAGATCAGTCATAACATTACTGCCACTGCCAGTGAATTAAACAACATTAGTTACCAACTATTCTATATACGAGCAAACTGGTGACATAAAAAACAAGGCTCACTCATGCCCACGGGGAGCAAAGACTAGTCAGTTCAGTCCAATCCCACAGAAAAGCCAATGCAGCACAAAGTCATGAATGACTGAAAAGGTCATTGCTGCCCACATTAGAGAGGCACCAGAACACCCAGGGCACCTCAGCCCCACGCAAAAAGCCCAAAGCCCCCAGATCCCAATCTGATCAATCTATGGAGGTCCCACGCCAAAACTGACGGCATTCAAATGATCCGCTGCCAACATCCTACTCCCAGACACCACAATACACCCTCAGAGGCCTTGTGGAGACTCACCTGAGTAGCACAAGGTGACCCCAAGACCTAAGGGTTTTTAATGTTAACGTTTTAATGTTACCAAACAAATGCATAGACGGGTCGGTTGGGTGACACACACACACACACACACACACACACACACACACACACACACACACACACACACACACACACACACCCTAAATAACTGCTGTAATAATAATTATTCACAGCTGTTATTTGGAACATGGGAACTATTTCTTTTGAAGAGACATTTTTAGCTTGCTAATAAAGAATTATAATAAGAATTATCATTAGTAAATTTTGTCAGTAGCTTGTCGGGCGTTTAAGGCCCTAAGGTTATTGCTCCTATTTTGCTTCCCATGTGAAATAACCCCGAGTCCCAGAGTCTAGGTCTATTTTCAAATCTTTCTAAACAATTAATGTCAATGAAACAATTTTAAATTAGAACAAGGGTAATAAAGTCATTTGGTTGGATGGATGAAGGCTTCATCGTCCCTGTCTAGCCCACACGCAGTATAGTTAATGTCCCTGCTCTATAAACCTAGTAGATAGTTTATGATGAGAATGCTTTTGCTCAGGATCAGCTTACACTCAGCTTCTTGAAGAGATTCATGATGGGAAGGTTGGAAAAACCACAAATACAGGTGAGATCAGTAGCTGTAGGGATCAATAAAACAGAGCAGCTGTATTAAAACAAGTCTTTAACTGGCTGAGATGAGCAAACCGCAGTGTGTAATCACTCTGGACAATAGCCACCAAGCTGCAGGCCGGCCAACTACAGCCTTTCATCTAAATTGTATCAGGGACGGAAAAAAAAGAGAAAGAGCACTCATCTTTAGTGTCCTTAAGACTCGAACGGTCAACTGGACTTTTTGAAGAGTTTGTGGAAGTAATGAGTGTGTGTGTGTGTGTGTGTGTGTGTGTGTGTGTGTGTGTGTGTGTGTGTGTGTGTGTGTGTGTGTGTGTGTGTGTGTGTGTGTGTGTGTATTTATATGTGGTTAGATATGGCCTTGAGCTTGGCAGAACTCTGTGGCTTGATTCTTTATTTAGATTGGATGGGCAGCCAGGCTATGTGGGGACAGAGGAGGTGGGAAAACCATAGCGATGACATATTGTTTATGACAGGTGGCTTGTAAAGTTGGGTTGGGCTTTTGTTGGTATACTTCTCATATGTGTGTATTTCTGGAGAATAAATATGAGAGAGAAGAGAGAGAGAGAGAGAGAGAGAGAGGGAGAGAGCTTTCATTTGAATGATGGGGCTTTTAAAAACAACACAATATTTATGCTGGGCTTGAAACTGGGGCATTATTTCCATTCCAACCCTGGAACTGTGCAACCACTCAATAACAGACTGTTACAGCACTGACAAAATGAATGATAAAACCATAAGATATTTGAAATGCTGTTTCCATTTACAAGTCGCCCCTGTGTGTGTTAATTATTTAGCCTTTTTAACTGCTGATTCAGCATTTTTTTCAGCTCATTAGCATAGTCCGCAGTGCAGCGCATAATGAGGAGTGTGATACTGCTGAAGAGAGGGCACACACCTCTGGAGACATTTCATTTTTGGCATTCAAGCCTGGCAGATGATCTGTGACAAAAAAAAAAAAGAAAAAAAGAAAAAAAAATACATTTTCTCTATCACAAAGCTAACAATGGCTAATTCCCTTCAAACACCTGTAATTCATAATTATCTACACTAGCTACCTGAGGCAATTTCAAATAAACATGCAAGGGCACCTTTACGGTTATTATGTCTAAAATACTGGATAAGATGTAATACATTATAAACAGCATGCATGGGTGAGCTACCACAGTTAAGCTATCACGCTAGGAGCATTAGGCCCTCATTATTCACCTTTAGCACTATCTTTTGAGAGCACTAGAGAAGTAACTAAAAACAAATACGTTATTCAGCATAAACACAAAAATACCAATAGAAAAAGCACTTCATTTTTCACTGTTAAGAAAGTTTGTCAGGGAATTTCACGAAGCATCTGGTTGAGACTAGAGTTATAGTTATTATGACTAGGATTGTGTTCGATACAACAAAATGTTTTTTAAAAGTGAGAAAGATTTTTATATTCATGCAATAAGAGCCAATAATTAAGCATTTCCTCCAAAGACAAAGATAAACCAAATTCATTAACTTTTTGAGACCTGAATGTCCTCATATAAGGATAAGAAATTTATGTCTATATATCCTTGACATTGAGTACATTTGTAGTTGTCAGGTGCTAATAAAGAGATATATTGAGGAGAAATTGTAATGTACAGAATGAATCCAGGCTTCATGGACATGCAGTGCTGAAGAATACATTTACAGCATCCTTAATAACTGTCTGGTCAGGGTCAAGGTGTTTAAATAAGTTTCCTATTTTGTTCATTGTATTTTAAGGACTATAAATAAGAAAAGGCAGCACAGTGGCTTAGTAGTTCGGGGTCTGTGTGAATGTTCTCCCCTTGCTTGCTGGGTTTAACTAGGGAACTTTGGTTTCCTCCCACAATCCAAAGACACACACATTAGGCCAAGTGGTGTTCCCAAATTGCTTGTAGTGTATAAATTTTGACCGGAGGTCTCATCATGGTTGTAAAATAAAAACAGTTGTATTCACCAATGGCCTCCACGGTCCCTAGTTGGACTACAGAGGTTCCTAGATAAATACATGGAACCAAAAAAAAAGTCAGAAGAAAAAATATGGGCGGGTAGATATTAAAAGGTTTTTTCTCCTGGAAACACCTTGGAAACATCGGACAAATAGTAGTTTGTTTCTATTTTTTAATTCAGTAGACCACATTCAATTTGGGTTTACATCCTAATCACTAATTTGATTTGCTTATCAGAATGATGTCAGTAATATTGAAGGAATATTGTCCAATTAATGGCACCTACAAAATTATTTGGATGGAATAGACACAAATTGTACCAAACTGTTTACCTGGGTCCTATGTCAAAAGTATTACTTTAGAAAAAAATCATCCTTTCCTCTAAACCCCTACTTTAACTTTGTTAAGTAGCCTTATATAGACTACCTACCAAGCCAGGTGCAGTTAATCATAAAATAGCACATGTTCTTATGGAATTGTGTAAACTAAATTGCAATTACTTTTATTTGTTGACAGTTAATTACTTCAGGTTGGCAGCAATAGAAGTAAAAAAAAAAAAAAATCTGTTTTCAACAGACTAGCTGTCAAGTGTCATGAGCAGTGATGAGTCATTTTTTCTTTTCTTCTTTTCCATCCTGCTGTTTACTGATAGCTGGTCTAAATGATTAAAGGTACACCATTAATCACTATGCACAATTTTTTAATAGCATCAGGATTTACTTCTATTTGACTCTAGCGAAGAAATGTCTGGGCCTTTAGGTCTTCACAGTTCTACAGTTAAATAAATAAATAAATAAATAGTGAAGTCATGTTCATGTCGAATCAAAGGGGGGAAAAACTGCTGATCTTTTTGAAATATCGAGTTTTAGATTCACAAAATATAGCAAACCAAAATTCCCCTGTCTCACTTAACACAGTACATGACATGCACATGTTATGAACTGCAGCTGTCAGGCACAGAAGTTTTCATTTGGTGCTGTCAGTTACCTGTCAAAGAAGGTGTGCTTGAGTCAACACCATGTCCAACTTACTTTAAGATCCTGCAGGAAGAGCCCCTAAACTTTTGCGGATAAAATGCTGAAAACAATGATATATATAATACTGTATACTGTATATGTATAAATTATTATTATATATTTTATATATAATGTTTTATTGATATAAATTCTATAATATTAGCTTAAAAAGTTACTTATCTAGGGAGAGACTTGTTTGCTGACTACAATTAGTGACTACAGTATGTCATCTGCCAATGTTAAGGTGACTGCACAGTTTTGTTGTTGTGGTTCTTGTTGTTTACATGTACCTAAATCATCATGAAAATCCCCCAACCAAAACAATCATTCTTCCATGTGGGCTATGATCATAAATACAGAAGCCATTAAGCTTTATGCAATTATCAAAATAAATAAATAAATAAAGATTTTGAAAAACATTATTAAAACATATTATTGAGCCCCATGGGTGAACATATTTCCATTTATGAATTTGCTGTTTCTAATGTAATTCAACCTGATGTGTAAGAATGTGTTCTGATGAAGACAAGAGCTGTCTTTTCATTATAATTGAGTTTACAACTTACAAAAGGAGCTGTTTTCGTCCTTTGTGCCGTCCATGGTGCCATCTGGTAACATCTGGAGGTAGAATCCATGCCGGCAGTAAAGACGTGTGACAATGCCTTTCAGCTGAGGCTCTAAAGAGAGAGAGAGAGAGAGAGAGAGAGAGAGAGAGAGAGAGAGAGAGAGAGAGAGAGACAGAGAGAGAGAGAGAGAGGGAGAGAGACAGAGAGAGATCTATTAGCCAACAATGGTTATGGTCTCCTAGGCATTTTGTGGACTGATTAGCCTAAAGTGGCTTTATGAAATGTTTGTCCTCCTTTGGGCAGAACAAAGGACACATGTATATTTGTATATGTGTGTGTGTGTGTGTGTGTGTGTGTGTGTGTGTGTGTGTGTGTGTGTGTGTGTGTGTGTGTGTGTGTGTGTGTGTGTGTGTGTGTGTGTGTGTGAGAGAGGAAAGCAGTAGCAATGTATCTTGAGAGAGGAATGGATGTAGTGTTCAGGCTGAGCATGATAAGAAGGGTGGGGTTTTCCGCTCATTTTAACACCTCAAATTGCCTGATTTCACACCTAAAACATAACCAGGTTTGTGCTATAGTACGTTGTGTGCCAGGTTTATAAAACTCAGCATCAGGAAGGTAAGTTGTTAAGGAAGAATGTTAGAAGCTTGTCCTGTTCTATGTTTGGCAGTGTTTATCACTGGCAGCTTACAACCATTCAATTGGCTGCTGCCCGGCAGTTAGATTTTAGCTCAAGGACATCATCAGTGAGACAGAGAGAGAGAGAAAGAGAGAGAGAATAGAAGAAAAAAGAAACAAAGTTATATTGGAGCATAATAGGAGGAAGGTCTGAGTTTTGAGGGTGCGTTCAGGTGTGCGGTAATGTGGAGCTTTCTTAATGTTGCAGAAACAGATAAAATTTTTTTTAACTACACAGAGGTTCCAAAATGCAGTTTATACAGGGAGATTCTATGATTTTGGGAAAAAAAAAGTAATATAAATGATGCAGTGTGTAGTGATCACTGGGGCTATAGTTTTAAACATTTGATGCACAAAAAAATTTAGAGTTAACTCTCTTTCTCTGTGTGTGTATGTGTAGCATATTGCCTTATGTCATTCTTATTATGCCACTGAGACCTCCTGTTCATGAGATATAACAGTCTACTGCATTCTTAACCCCAATAGTCTCATTGCCATGCCTTTTATATAGATATTAGCTTGTAGCCTTGCCATCTAATATCACTAGCAGCCACTGCCACAGTTATTAGAATTCTCCCCAGCAGCAAAGTGATTCTATGATGAACCGTGCCACTGTGTTCACTGTGTAGTCTGCCGAAGCTTGGGGTTTCCCAAAAGCAATGCAGACATCTTTAACCTATGGGGAGTTTACCAGTTGTCTTTTTTTATTATTATTTCTCTCTTGGCCTCTGTGTCTTTTTCTTTTCTCTATCTTTTTTTTTCTTTATCCAAACCCCAGAAGGGAGAGTTATGTGAGTTAAGCATCTCTTAGAATAATGCCATACATCAACCAATCAGCAGGGGATACACAGTCATTACTTCTCCGCTGAAAGACACTGAGGGAAGGAGAGAAAGAAAAAGCAAGACAGGAGAAAAAAGATGACATCCTTTCCATTAGAGGAGATTCACACTCTAAATAAAATAGGATGCACTCTATACTTTTACACTAGCTGTCGATAAAACGCTCAAGCGCAACGGTGCTTAACAAATACCTGCCCTTCCACTGAGGAAGTCGGCCATATCTCACTCTGTGAGAGACTGGCGAGAGGCAAAGATATAGCGAATGATGAAATGAGAGAGGGGTGAGTGAAAGCATTGTGTCTTTAAAGAATACCAGTAAATAAATCACTTCTGGAGTCACATTCATCAGAACTATTATAGTTTGCCACTAGGGACCAAGATGTTTACACACATGCAGAGATGAATCCTGTTATAAGTATGTAGTATTAGAATGACAGTGTTTCATTATTTGTGAATTTGTGATTGGTGAAGTGTGTCATGGATGGTCACACTAGCACTCTTGCCTATTCATTAACTGTGATGTTTCAGTTTAGGAACAGGAACATATACAGTATAATATTGTGAAGATAATTACTTAAGCTTTATCTATTTTACTAAACCAAAGAACTATTCAAAAACTTGATCAAAGTGTGACATTCACTGGGGATCATGATTTTATGTTTTTAAACATTTATTTATTATTATTTTTAATACTTATTTTTTTCTCATTATATATTGGTTAAGGGCCATGCTCAAGGGCCCAACAGTGGCAACTTAGTGGTCGTGGGGTTTGAACCTGGGACCTTCTGAAACGTAGTCCAATGCCTTAATCACTGAGGTACGTCTGACCTTATTCAATGTGCCTACCAATGTATATTAAGTTTAGAGGTTTCATGGCTAAATTTGACCAGCCTGGTCACCAAACTTGGTGATTGCACATTCCACCAGTAAGAGCAGAGTGTGAAGATTGAATTAGCAGAGTAATAGCACAGTTTTGCTTAAAATATTGCAATGCACACAACATTATGGGTGACATAACAGAGTGCAAATGAGGACAAATTGTCTATGCCCGTCTCGCTGGCGCATCTATGACCAAAACAGCAAGTCTTTGTGATGTATCAAGAGCCATGGTATCCAGGGTAACGTCAGCATACCACCAAGAAGGACGAACCACATCCAACAGGAGTAACTGAGGACAAAAAAAGGAAGCTGTATGAAAGAAATGTCCGGGTGCTAACCTGGATTGTATCCAAAAAACATTAAACCACAGCTGCCCAACTCACTGCAGAATTAAATGTGCACCTCAACTCTCCTGTTTCCACCAAAACTGTTAGTTGGGAGCTCCACAGGGTCAATGTACTGTACATGGCCTGGCTGCTATAGTAGAAACCTTTGGTCACTCGTGCCAATGCCAATTGTAAGGTTCATTGGTGCCAGCAGCAAAAATCTTGGGCTGTGGACAATGTGAAACATGTATTGTTCTCTGATAAGTCCACCTTCACTGTCTTTTCCACATCTGATGTGAAGAAGGTGTGGAGAAGCCCCAAAGCAAACTTTTTTTTCCTCCACCAGCATCATGTAGCAACCTGGCCACTATTCTGCAAGATGAATGGCTCAAAATCCCTCTGGCCACTGTGCCGGACTTGTATCTGTCATTCCCAAGACGAATTGATGCTGTATTGGCTGCAAAAGGAGGCCCTACACAATACTAATGAATTATTGTGGTCTAAAATCAGGTGTTTCAGTTTCATTGTCCAACCCCTATATATAATAATATTACAGCTCATGCTATATACTGTATAATCATGCAGATCACAAGAAACATTAAGAACAGCACAAGTACATTCATTCTACAATGCATCAACAGCTTCCTTCTCTAACAGTTTCAGTTTGACTTTGGTAATCGATGAAAGCGCCGTATCACTGTAGTGCTGTATAAGGTCTGATTGGGTATCATTCAACTGCGTATACATCTGTGGGTAAAGATGTGGCTAAAATGGAGCCCAGAAATGCTAATTAGAGAACAAGGTTTAGAAAATGTAATCAGACTTAGCAAATATAAATGCTTGACGTATACACTGTGTGTATGTTACTTCTTCAGAAAGCTCTAATGCATCTCTTGAGTATTGGAGTGTTAGCATTCTCCTTAATTGTCCATAAATTTAGCGATTTTGAACACAATGTTTTGCTGTGTGTCTGGTGACAAGAATTTCCCAGTTTGGAAATGGAATTTATTTTTGGCCATCAAATTGTCCATATAACCTTGTTTATGTAATTTTTATTAGATCGGAATTTGACCAACACCATGGACCTATAGCTCTGCAGAAGAATGTTTGCATATTAGATGCATAGTAAATAAGGGCCTTGCTCAAGGGCCCAACAGTGGCAACTTTAGATGCACATTAGATGCATAGTAGATGCATAGTAGATACATTGCTATTCAGTTAGCTAGCTAACAGTTCTATAGACCTGTGTTTATATTTGTGTTTGTAGATCCCCAAAAGTTGAAAGTTGAAATGAATTAGATGATAGAATTCTACCTTCCACTTATGTGGCTATTTTATGGGGCTATTTTATGGGGCTAACTTGCTAACTGGGCATGTAACAACCTACAGTACTGTATGTTCACTATAAATTATTGTAGATTTTATGTGTTTTGTGTAAATGCCTGTATATTACGTATATTGTGAACAGGCATTGAGTACTGTATATAGTGTAAGGTTTGGTAAGCTCCTGTTCAGTTAAAAAATCTACTGAGCAATATTAAGAGGATTCCAATCTTGTGTACAGATCAGTATTTGCATGCACGGTATCTACCTACAGTATATTAGTTTATTTTTCATATTTTCAGAGGATTTGGTGATTAATTCACCTACCTATAGAATTAACCAAAGCTTTTGTTTGGATAAATTGGTTTATGTTGGCTTTTTGTATATTTAATCATAGGTTTTAGCTCACAAATCTCTTTAAATGTAAGCAGCAAAGTGTTTTTGAAAATTACAGCAAGTTATCATGGCAATAATATTTTCCTCAAAAGGCTGTGACAGATTGTAACCAGCCTACTGTAGATGAAAGCCTTCATTATATTGCATCATAACAGTGATGATACTGCAGTCCTCGGCACTGGTTACAATCTAAATCAAACCCACCCACCCAAAAACAAACATACACACACGCACACACGCACACACACACACACACACACACACACACACACACACACACACACACACACACACACACACACACACACACACACACACACACACACACACACACACACACACACACACACACACACACACACATTTTCTACGAAACCTCCACAGCATGTGCTGGAATGTGTTTGTATGTGGTTTGTAGGAGCAGCAGCACGCAGGTGCTGTTTAATATTCATGAGCAGTCAGCAGCTAAACTGCATAAAATTACAGTGGGCGCTCCCTCTGCCCTAATCTGACTGTGACTAATGGATAGAGAGAGGGGGAGAGCCCGTGCTGGAACATCAATATTTTGTTGGACAATCAATCATCTTCTCAGAGAAAACCCCCCTCAATTCCTCATCCAACACAACGCATGACACCCCTAAAACAAACTCGCTCCTGCAATGCACAACTAAGGCGGGGGCCTTACAAAAAAAAATCAATAGTGATGTATTATATAGGTGCTGTCACATACTGTGTTTATAACTGATTTATTAATGCTTAATAAGCAAACTGTGATAAGTTGAGGAGCAAATAACAAAATGAACAAACAAAAGTGCACACTATGCAATATTTAGCTGTCAGTCTTGAAGCTGATTTGAAGGAGACTATTGAGAGCTGATAAGAAGACAACAAGGCAGAGATGCTAAATCATAGTTTCTTACTTTAGGTTATTGGTTTTGGACTTTGTCTTGATTTACTCAAACAGGAAATGTAGGCAGGTAAGCCTTTGTTGATCTTATCATCATGAAAATGTGGAGGGAGAAGAAACAGCAGCCAAAAGGGCAACATTTTCTTTGAGGTACAAGTGGAATTTAATGCTGTTGTTTACTTCGTTGGTCTTTTAGTGTTCATAAATAAAAGGAAACATAAACACTGTATTATGCTATATAACTAAAAGTATGTGGACTCCCGACTATAACTCATATACAGTAGTTGATTGTTTATTATAACATGTCTTTACATTCCAGAGCATTACAGTTTCCCCTCATTGGAGCTAAGGGGCTCAAAACTGTTTCAGCATGACAATGTCCCTGTGCATAAAGGAGCTCCATGAAGCCATGCTTTGGGAAGTTTGGTGTCAAGGAAGAACTTGATTGGTCTTGAACAGCCTTGACCGTAACCCCACAGAACATTTTAAGGATGAACAGGAATGCTGACTACATCAGCCCAACATCAGTCCCTGGTCATATAGCTGAATGAACACAAATCCCAACAGCCACTCTCTAAAATCTAGAGGAAAGACCTCCCAGAAGTCTCAAGGTCATTGTCACAGTAAAGTGGATTCAATCTTGAATGGGATGTTCAAAAATCAAATATAGATTTGCTGCTAAAGTGTTCAAATACTTTTGCCCCTATGTTTAAATGTCCCTGCATTGAGCTGATCAGATATCAAAGAAACGGTCCAAAGAAACATACCTATCTATTATTTCCTTTATACAATACATGTTAATTTTGCTGCCTCCAGGACGCTGCCAGTTTGATCCTGAATTCAGGCTATTGTCCATGCATGATTCTGTGCATGTTCCCCTTTTTTCTATGTAGTTTTTATCTGGGTTCTTAAGATTCCACTCACCTCTCAAAAAAATAATATGAATAGTATGTGAATGTTTGTGTGCATGATGCTATGTCCAGGACTGGAGTATCATCTAGAGCATATTTCTCCCCTGCCTACAGTGTTCTTATGAAATGGCTAGAGATTCATCCAGACCCTATTCAGGATTAAGCGCTTATAACATTATATTCCATAGTTCACTTTGCAAATGAACAGCACATGATTGTTGGGTACATCCCATATATGGGTACATATAATCAGTCTGATTAGCATATATTAGTATATACTGTAAGTAGCGCTCATCACACACTGTCTTATTTTTTTATGAACATCCAGGTTGTGAGTTTGTATACAGTACAGACCAAAAGTTTGGACACAACTTCTCATTCAAACTTTTGGTCTGTACTGTATATGCATCTTAAACTGTTATATGGCAGCCTACAATTCCCTTGGTACATGCCATGACAGGTCATGTTAAGTATTCAGAGTTTACTTGAACCCTACTTAAAATACCTATACCTACCTATCACGGTGCATGCAACTATGTGATCTGCGTGAAGAAATGCTGATTCCCAATGAGCAGACAAAGTAGAGATTTCGGTTTCATCAGTGTGTAAAGTTATTTATCACAAATGCAACTACCCTGCCAACAATGTATCATGAAAATGGGAAAATTTGCATCACATCCTAGACACACATGATTACCAGTGGGTTTGTGGTAGTGTAGCTTCTTCTTTTGTATTCTTTGTTGGTGGATGCCACTTAACCAAATTTCACACCCCTCTGACCATTATGTCTTTTTGAATTGCTGGAGTACTGCAGTATAGGTGCATACATGATATACATCAAGAATATTAATTGTAAGATGTCTGCTTTAACTAATGCTACCACCATGGCCATTAAATGTATTAAAGACTGTATTAACTGGTCTTTGCTTACTCGATTGCAGAATAGAATGGCAGCAAAATCATAAGTCTTGAAGTAACACCCAGAGTGTTGATTTAACACTTTCAGATTACATTCGTGACCATTAGGTCATATATAAACACTTGGGGTGTTAAATCAACACTGGGAATTTTGCAGTAAAAGAAGGGTGTGTGTGTCGCATTATTAAAAACTTTTTTGGTTTATTTAGAACCTACAGTATATGTCCAAATTAAGGATTTGTCATGATTGAAATGATGCCATAATATGTTAAAACAAAATGACTTCACTGTGAGTGAACTATATATGTTTAAAATATGCTGAGATGCTGTACTGTGTATAAGTGCTTATTCAGGCAGATAAGGGAGTGAACAGAACACACTGCTTTCAGGGTCACTCTGCGTGCTGAGGAGTGATAAGAACATGATGGACTGCTCAGACTCTCTGTACAGACTCTTTGTAGCCTTAATGCAGATGATGTCACCCTGAACTATGTAATCAGTATACTTTGAAAAATTAACAGTTTGCTTGTAGCCTTCCTTCTGAGATAAAGTGCAGTTTGGATGGTAAAATAGAAATATGCTGAATTTCTGCCACACACACCAAGAATATATAACCATAAGACTGTATGTTTTATTTTGTTAGACGTGAAAATAGGAATAGAACAGGGTTCTGTTTGCAGGGAACCATATAGTGATGAGTAAATAATAACGTAACAATTAAATACGCACATCTATAAAGAGAAAAGATGTACACCAGCGGTTAATGCACACACACGAGCATTACACAGGCACATATTGGAACATGGCACTAAAGTGTAATTTGCATCATATTTTTTTTTTTTATCATATTGTAATGACTTTTGGGTAAGAACAGAATGATTAATTGGTCGCCAGAGAAAGGTAGAGAAAACAGGAAAAAGAAAGCTGATGGAAAATAAGAGCAAGGAAGAAACCGTTTCTCTGTGAAATGCCACCGCTGAGGTTTCTAATATGCCCCTTTACAGCTGTTAATTACTTTAACGATCACTTCAACAAAGGCTCGAACGCTGCTATTCCCTACAACCTGACAGCTAGATCAAATGTGTGTGTGTGTGTGTGTGTGTGTGTGTGTGTGTGTGTGTGTGTGTGTGTGTGTGTGTGTGTGTGTGTGTGTGTGTGTGTGTGTGTGTGTGTGTGGGTGTGTGTGTAAGTAATGGATGGAGGGAAGTTCTCATTGAACATGACTCAATTTTGTGCAATGCTTTAACACGTGACAAAGAAAATGGTTCACGTTAATGATGAGTCGTACTGTAGTTCACCTCACACTCACAGAATTTTATGGAAGTTCTCCTCAGGCAGCAAATGGCCTAGTTATCTAGCAGACACATATAGATGCCCTCTTTTAACCCTATATGATTACAACAACACCACCTCTCTCTCTCTCTCTTCCTGTCATAAACCCACACATGATAGATTTTTCAAAAATCACACAAAATTCACACTGGTATAACCCAAACAGTTTTGACAAATTGGTTTAGCATTTGTTGCTTTTAAACACCCTTGTGACTCAAAACTGTAAAAAAAAAAAAGAAAAAGAAAAAAATGTTAATTACATATATATATATATATATATATATATATATATATATATATATATATAGAATAAGTGCATTTCATTTAATTAAGGAATAAGCTTTGTTGGTGAAAAGATTGATGGCAACTATCACATACACTTTCATACACTCACTGCCTGGCTGAAAAAAGTCACACACTCTAAGATTCCCTTGAATTAGCTTTAGCTTTGACAATGTGGTGGACAGGTCATGTGTGAAAATGAGTCCTCATATTCCCAGAACTGCCCAAACACAAATTGAATCAAGCAAGGAAAAAATCTATAGATGTGATAACATGATGCTCATGTTACACATTGTACATTCAGGTCGTCGGCTGACTTTATTTTATTGCCACATTATGTTTCTGAGCCTAGACATGACCAACTGAAGCAACCCCAGATCTTATCACTGCCTCCAGAGGCTTGTACAGTAGGCACTATGCATGAAGGGTGCATGCACTGTTGATTTTTCTAACGTGCACCTTCAATGTTTAAGTGATCTCTATTCATATTTTTTTCTCACCAAATGTCTTCCACAAAGAACTCAACACTTCAGGCCTCTCCTTCCAGGTTGGTACACATAAGTGTTCCAGGGCTCCTAAACCAGTTTCAGTCATTTTTAATCCTCTTAGTTGTTTTCTTTGCTTCATTCAACGCAATAATTTAACACTTCTGAAATGGTGACTTTTTTGGTCACGCAGTGAATCTCATCTGTATAAAAGTGAAACAACATTATAATGTATGGTGGTTGAAAACTGAGCTTTAAGAAAAGCATTTAGTTGAGGTTATATTTCAGAATTTACTGGGTCAAAACTGTAGTAAATTGTATAGCCATGGTGTAATTAATTTACTCTTATACCGTCCAAAATGGTAAACTGTATATTTGTACACGGTGGTATTTGTGTAGCATCACAAGACAGGCCATGTTGTAACTTGCACCACTTCACTTTATTTATATATGTGAACTATGTACGGTATGTATTGTATGTGTTTCGCCACTACTATTTTATAACAAGGCAGTCTTTTAAAATGTTCCACAACTAAATCTGATCCGAACACTGATTCTATTACTTACCCCTTATTTGCAGTGCGAGTTTGTGGTCTGTGCTAAAACCTCATCTCAATGATAAAACTCTGGTAATGTATAGAACAATGCTATGTGCTGCCTTTGGCTGTCATTGTAATGGTCCATTGCCTGCAGTTCTTTGGTGTGCTTTCTTTTTCCTGCTAATGGCCTCCTAGTGAAGAATGTAGGTGATGTAAGCTGTAGCAACTACATTTTGCCACTTTCCAAACCATCCATCATTCTGTGACTGCAGGAAATGTTTAATACGCTGGTGTGGATAAATAAATGCTGGTTAAAATGGAAGCATGAGACACTCTTGATATGACTAAAAGCTCTTTAGAAATGAGTTGACTGTGAATTGGCCAGCATTTCATCAGGCAAGCTTTTATTTTCTTGTCATTTGCTTTTGTGTACTTTTCCAAAGATGGAGACAAGACTGCAGTGTCAAAATGGGTATTGTGAAAATCACTATATACAGTAAATAAACAACCAGAGATGGTATTAACACATGGTGGTAATCTCAGGCTTGAGTGTGTGTGTGTGTGTGTGCATGTGTGTGACAGAGATAAATGGAATATAAGGACATGTACAGGGGCCGACCCTTCGTCCTTCTTCAGCACCACAGCTTAAAAGTCACACTCACATTAACACACATCCACACCTACAGCACATTATTTAATGTGTGACTGCTCCTGCTGCTCACACCACTGACTGTGGTGTGTATGTGTGTGTTTGCAAAGATCAGCTATACCATTAACACCATATACCATTAACACAACAACACTGATCACCAGACAGGATCATGGGCAGCCAAAACTCACCCTTGTACAATGCAAGGTGGGTCAAGGTGGGTCAATCCCACAGAAAAGCCAATGCAATACAAATTACAGAAAAAAATCAGTGCTGGCCAGAAGGAATAAAGGCACCAGAACACCCAGTGGACCACAGGCTGACATGCATGGGGCCAGTAGGCAAGAAGAAAAATGCTGCTCCAAATTCCTAAAATTCCAATCCTAGACACTAAAAAATGCTGGGTTGTTTTTACTACCCAAACGCTGGATTGCCTCTGTTCGGTAATTTTTCTGGGTTATTTACAGTGAATTGGGTACTTTTTGTTTAACCCAGCTTGCTGGGTTGGAGTTGGGTTAGCTAGTGACAGCTAACATCACAGACAAGACCGCCCCTCCCCCTGAAGTTCACCAGTGTATTCAGTGGCTGTGTCAGCTTCATGTCTTTTTTTGGTCTTCCTCCTCACGCATTTAAGAGGAAATGTAAACGTTAAATATAAGGTCTGTATACACACTTTCACTCACCTATGACTGAATTTGTTCACTGTATGTAACATTTATTACTGTTACAGTTACATTCAAACTTTTAGTCTGGTCTGTGCTATAGCATGCTAGTTTATCTGACAATGGCAGCTAGCTAGCCAAACCAAAGAACCCCACCTGTGTATGAACAAAAATGTCTGAGCTTTCTTTGTAGAATGCTTGCAGCGTGTATGAAGATGGTGAAGTGATTAATGAAAACTAAACTGTTAACTGTAGTGCCAGCATGACACTAGCATTTAGCTAGATTGCTAGCGTTAGCAACCACATATAAAAAGCTGAAGTGTTACAAAACACTAATCTTCTTACAAATATGCATACTAGCCAACTCTCTCGATTTTTCCATAAACTTTTACTTTCTTTAATGACTTTCTTTCTAAGGTTGGAACCGACACCGTGGAATATCTCCAGCAGGCTGAAGTGTCGAGGCCGTACCCCTACATCCTGATGTTGGGAGATAATGACCAGCACTGCTCTCAGGCACTAGTGCTTCTGAGTAATAGTATCGTAATGATGTCGCTGTTGAACTTGTTTTGTATTATCTGATCTTGTGCTTTTGAAAAATAAATATAAATATTTTTTCTATGATTTGTACAATTAATTGGGCGTTGTTTATTGCATATATGTATGGTTTGCAAAACATAGAGTTTTTTTTTAATAGTCCAGTTTATCAAAGTAATTTGACTGTTTAAACTGTTTTACCCATAGACATGTAAAAGATCAAAATAATAATAACCTATTTGTGAGGTAGATCCCAGCATTATAGTTAAATATGACCTAGCATTTGGATTAAACATTTTACCCATCTTGCTGGGTTAAATAAATAATCCATGTTGCTGGGTTAAATTAACCCAGCATGTAGTTGGTCCAATATTTATCCAGCAGCTGGGTTAAAAACAGTTTGGGTTGTATTTCAGCATTTTTAGGGTGTATCAAGCACCCATGAGATGCACCAGACAAACAAGTCTGACCTACGGCGACCCCACCCACAACCTGCAGCACCCAAACAATCCGTTTTGAATTCCTGTTTCCAGACACTAAAGCACACCCTCCGAGGTTTTACCCCAAGGGACCAGAGCTGCCCAGGTGGCAGAAGGAGAACATACTGTACACAAGATTGTGCATAATGTTTTGCACTGTAATGTTGTGAAAAACCTTTACAGCATGTGTAAGAACTACCCGAAAAAATAAAAATACTCTGAGAAATGTACTGTAAATTCCTAGAGGATCTGCTAGAAAGAAAATCGTCCCAGAACACAGGTAAAAACGGTGTGTGTACGTGTTGTTGTTAAGAAGAAAGACTCCATCTACAGAGGCTGTCCTCCCAGTGCTGTAAGTTGTCTGACATTTCTCTGATGTTAACACTGGAGTTTGAAGTGAGACAGCACCGAGAAACACAGAGAAAGAGGATGAAAATCAACCAACCAGCCAGTACATGAGAGAGAGAGAGACAACAGAGGAAAAGAGACTGAGGGTGAAAAAGAGAGCGAGGTGGAAAGTGGAAGAATGCATCCCATTTGTCTGCTTTCTTTCTCTTTACCACTTGTTCATCTTGTCCCTTTCTTCCTCTCCATCACCATGGCCCTTGAAATGTGCTGAGTAGGCTCTTTCTCTATCACACGCACACATCCTTTCACTTTCTCTCAGCAGTGGGACATGGACACAATGCTAATCAGGCCTCCTCCCACTCTCTTTCTCTCTTGCTCTGATGTCAGGAGCCATAAAGGCGAAACAACAGTGGTACGATGTCTTCGTTTCTCCCCTTCACATCCGTTCTCTTGCTATTTCACTCAGGAGCAGAAATACATCATAAGCGTGGCTAATAATGTTCCTGCAGTGCTACAGCAGAGAGAACCACAAAACCCCCTCCCGACACATTTATGACTTCCAGCGTCCATGTCTATTACTTTAATTACTCTCACACACTGCTCAATTTAACAGCCAGGACTGACTACGAAAATGCTGAAGATGCCGTTTGTAATTTTTAAGAAGTGTTTATGGACCTGTAATAATCGTTTCAAAAATCAATTCAACAAAACGTGCAGTATTGCAAGAGGATTAAATATACACAAATGCTTCACTCAAGTCGAAGTGTATACTTAAAAGAAAAAAAATCTGAATATCTTCATCTTTAGAGCTCTAGCTAGCATGGTAAAAAAACTGCCAATGCAAAAATGCTTGCAGGCTAACATCTACTGTACCATAATATCATCATAGAGCTGTTAACATTAAGATCTTACAATTTTTTCAATCCCTCCTCACGATTTTTTATTACCAAGCATAGAATTTCTGAATAAAAACATAAAGAGACTGTTCACTTGTCTTATTTGTTGGCACACCCTTTACAATTAACTTATTTGTTAAGAAACATAAACAACTTTACTACTTCCAAAAATGATTCAGTTGATTATTATTATTTTTTAATCCACCAGATTTTTCTGATTTTCCCCCCTAACTTAATCATAGCCAATGCCCTCCCATTAAGATTTTAACCACCAACCAGGGAGGGTTGTTTCATCCAAGCCAACCAACTGCATCCTTTCAAACTGCTTGATTACGCATGTTAAAGAACGCCATGACACACTGGGAGGAACGTGATATCTGCACCTTCTGCTTGTTTGAGCTCACAAACACCTATCACTGGATAACATTGTAACTGTTGTTAGATTTCTAGAGTGCAACCCATCTCTCGCTCCAAAGAGAACTCGGCCAATCAGCTTTCTCTAGGATCCCTGGCTGCAACATCATCCAGGATGTAATCTTTAGACGATAGAGGGAGCTTGCAAACTCTGCACCACTCAAGAGCTTGTTTTTAAAGTTTTCAAAAATGATTTTAAAATGATTTACCAAGCAGTTGGCATGGTGGGAAATTGGTTAGCATTGTTGCCGCACACCTCCAGGGTCGGAGGTATGAATCTCATCTCCAGATTTGTGTCTGTGGAGTTTGCATGATTCCTTTTGCATGGTGGGGCTCAGGGGTAGCTCAGTGGTTAAAGCACTGGACTACAATTTGGAAGGTGCTAGAGTCAAATCCCATGACCACCAATTTGTCCCTGTTAGGCCCTTGAGCAACTCCAGTAACCCTCAACTGCTCAGATGTATAATGAGATGAAAATGTAAGTTGCTCTGGATAAGGATGTCTGCCAAATGCACATTGTGATGGGTTGTCATGCGTTGTCATTTACAAGTTGCACATGCTGCGTGTGTTTGTGCAAGTTTCCTGGGATTGGCTCCATGACCTCACGCCACTTGGTAAGTACCTGAATATGGACTTCACTTGAGGAACAGAGCTGCACAATTGTGTTTTTTTTTTCCACTTTGTAAGGCAACTAAGGAAAAATGCTTTTCAAAAGTGGTGGGATCTTAAGAGGGATTTTTTTTACTGCAGTTGTAATCCTCCTTGTATACAGCAAATGGCTTTAAAAATGACAAAAACACACAAAATGTCTGTAATCAATTTAGACTACCCAGTCCACCAAACAACATGTTTTGCGTTGTGAAAAAAAAAAAAAAAAAAAACGCTTTGAGCTATGAAGCACCAGCACTATTTCGGCACTCAATCTGCATCTCTGATCCACCCAAATTATTAACTTGACTTTTAAAATGTTGCTTTGTGACATTACAATGTGGATACAGACACACTGACTCACTCAGCTACGCAGGTGTGTGTGGGAGTAAACCTAAGTGTCGGATAAAAGGCCTTAGCGATTAAGTGACCGATTGCTCACATGTAAAACTAAATTTATGACTTTAATTACACCAGAAATGAACCAGAATGTGTGTGTGTGTGTGTGTGTGTGTGTGTGTGTGTGTGTGTGTGTGTGTGTGTGTGTGTGTGTGTGTGTATGTCAGCTATGCATCATTGGAAATGCTGTTGGCATTGTCAGAACACCACATCATCATCTCACAGCACCACAACTGCAGCAGAAACATTCCTGACACACTCCACCCAAATAATAACAATAAAATAAATGAATTAATAAATAAATAGATGTGGACTTCTAAAACCATCATCACCCCTCATTTCATTCCTTTCTCTCATCTTATTGTTAATGTCTGCGTGTTAGGTTGTTTCTCCGTTCCACCCATCTCTCCATCTCTTTCCCTGTCCTGTTATCTCTCTCTCTTTCTCTGTGTAATTATATCCTTTACACCATAAGCCTGCAGTCTAATCTCACGCATCGATACTCTTTAATTAATCTGATTTGTTCTTTGTTCTGTCTCTCTCTCGCACTCTCCATCGCTCTGTTCCCTCACTTTCACTGTCGTTCTCATGGCAGCTCTTCATCCCCCTCTCTGCTCGTTTGCTGCACCGTAACAGCCGAAACAGAGGCATAAAGAGACGGGAAACACAGCTGGTTGAGTCTAAGGCGTCTCTGTCATCATTAAGTGGAAGAGAGAAACAGAACAGCAGCCTAATTGGCAAAGACACCAAAAAAAAAAAAAAAAAAGCTTAGATAAAGTAAGTTTCTTGACATTGAATTATTAAAAACAATGCAGAAAAGCAGCAGTAAACTAAGGGAGACTGAACACTCTTTAGGAACTGAAACAATGAAGCCTGAATAATTATTTTAACTGTACAAATACTGTGGAAAGATAAAAATTAGGATAAGGAAGACAGAGAACAGGATATTTTAAATTGAATATAAATACCATAAGTATGGTAGTACTGTACGGTAATAACATAATGGTGTGTGTGTGTGTCGGAAAATAATAAACTTTTATTTATTGTCGCTGCTAAAGTTTTGATTTCAGTTCCCTTTTCATCAGTTAAAATGTATGTGTGATTGCACATAATTAGGCTCATTCGTCTTGCTGTATAATAACTCACCAGCCAGTAAATTCACTGCATTCATTGGCATCCACTGTAATTCCTTTACAGGTTTCTCAATGCTTCTAGCTTTTGAAAAATGCTTTACCTACAGCTTTTTAAAAGCCTTTTAAGATCCTCTCTCGTAAAGTTTCACATACAACCCAAAAGGGACAATCCCGTGAGCTCTTTATAGTGCTAAATAAAGTCCCAGTCATATTTTACTGTTTTATACCTGCACTTATTAGGGGAAGCTTTTCCCTATAAATGTTCCTCAGGGGTTCTGGATTGTGTTCAGCTATTTGTGATCGAACTGAAGACAAATGTATGTTGTTCAGAAGTTTATTCTAATTCTCCCACTGTAGATATACTGTAATAGATAATATTATAATAATTTCTTTGCATTATTCCATAATATTTTCTTAGCTGGTTTATGCTTTAAAAAGTTTTCCTCATTGGTCAGTCATATCGCCATCCTTGTTTACTGATGCAACAAGAAAGAAGATTAGAATTAATGGAGCCGGATTATTACTTCCAACTACTGTAGCTGTCATTTACATTTATGCTCAAAGGAAGAGTTAGAAATCATACAACACTTTGTGCACACATACTGTATTCTCATACCCCTTAAATGCCAAACTACTGGATTATTTTTGGGTGGTGTGAGGAAACCAGAGAAACTGATGGAAATCCACAAAGACACTGAAGGTGTGAGGGTAACCACACTTAATATCCTGGTTTAGTAAACATTCATAATTCCAGCCCAGTCCTACATATAGAAAAGCCAGTGCAGCATAAATTGGGAAAAAAGTTGGAAAAAAAAATGGAAATGCAGGCAATAAGATAAATGCACTATAACAGTGTACTGTACGCACCACAGCCCACCATGTGCAGGGCGCAGCAGGCAAGGCTTGGGGTGCGCTGGACCAACAAATCCAATCCACAAACATCCCACCCCATATCCCATGGGACTACTCTGGTGCCCAGACATCACAGGACAGTACCAGAAGCCCTGCACACAAATGCCTTGAGGGGCCAGAGCACAGGTGGTACGAAGTGATCCCCAAACCTACTACATATGATTCTATCCCTGTACGTTACAGGCCAGCTGCTGATGCAACTTGATGTAAACAATGCATCTGATATAAATGCCTCTGTTGGGAGGCCAGGGAATTGTCAATACTAAACTGCATCTGTTCTACATACTGTAGTCTAAATGTTTTTCCCTTTCCAATAAAATATGGCCACTGAAACATACAATATAATTATACTGCCAAGATTAAACACAGAACTCTCTGGGTTCCCCTTATTTTAGGTAGAGTACATAAAACAGGTCTTTCCATTAAGAAAGCAGAGAAAGAAAATCTTTTTCGACAATGTGGTTGGTCTAGGCCAGAGACTTTATAATGCTTTGGAGAGTAAAAAAGTAGAACTTTATTATACCATAGGTTCTTAGATTTAAATCCACTTTATACGTAACAAATCAACATAATGATTGATTTGTTTGCTCTAATGTTCATTATTTAAAAAGGGCTCTCCAGTGAGTTCTTTGTATAGTTAAGGTATTGCTTTAACATCATAGAATGGCTAGACTGGAACTATTGTGATAGGAACTTGGTTTCTATACAGTACTTCCGAAGTGCTACAGTACTAGAGGGAACAAGCCACAAAACTGGTACACTTTCTACATTTGTTAAAATGTAACATATCTTTCATTAAACCTTTATTATCTGCTTTTATTTGCATTCATTTATCTTTATTTTTCAAAATATTTAAAGAAAAAGGATACTAAAGATCAATGGCTTTGTTCTGTAGATCTATATGTCACTGTGACAGTATTACTGGTGTGTTGGCACTAGGGCACAGTTGCATGTGTCCTGCAGGTGTAATATCAGGACACCTAATCCAGCTAAAATTGAGGGTGGTGCATCTGACCCTTAAGTTCTTTGGACCACTTGAGAGACATTGCTATTTGTTGATTCACTCAGACAGCATTGTAATCGTCACCTGTATCATCCATCAGGGTGGCACGAGTCAGAGCAGTTCATTCTCTCCTGCCCATGATCGCCTCAGGTCCAAAGTTAATCTTATTGGTCTGTACAGCAGAAACCCATAAGGTCACGATGCTTTGGATCATAACTGGCTCAGCTGTTTACTATCCATGTCTGAACCGCATGAGCTTACCTTACATACCTTGGTGGACAGATGACATGAGAGTGACCTTGTTGTTGAACCTGAGAATTAGGTCCAAGGTCTTGTTAAATTTTTTTGCATGTCTTGTATGTTGCGTGTAACTGTTTTATAAAGGCAACCATGACGAGTTTTATTTGTTGCTCCTGATATGCACCATAAAGCATTTATCCCAGCCAGCATGTGTCCAATCCACAGACTGTCGCATTAGTGTGTTGTGTTGTTCCACAAAGCCCATACTTGGTTCCTGTGTGTCTGAATGAACGTCTGCTGGTCCTACAAGGAAAATCTCACCACTACCAGTCATATAAAGGCAGCTTTCATTTCTAAACAACTTTCCAGTTTAGCCTCTTTTTTTTATCACATTGTGACATTTGTTCTGCAGGCGATCATGTTGATTAAGAGGGGTTAAATAGGACACCATTTAGTACATGTGGAGCTTTCTTGTCATTCAGAACGAGTGTAGATCTGGTGAGAACTGACTGCTTAAGGGTGAAAATACTGTATGAGAGCCATAGTTATTGCAAATACTCCATCATATATCACTTTATGACACTGATGGATGATATTGGCATCTGTGCATACATGCACAACAAGCAAGCGGGGGGATTGTCACTGACTCTTTTAGCACAGTTACATATGCAGCTAATGGACGTCAGTGAAGCTGTTACCTTGCTGATATTTTACCTTCATGTAGAAGCGTCATATAATCTCTCTGTATTTTTAGCGGCAAGGGTTTTTTTTTATGATTCCTTTTTTATATTCAGCTGTTCACACGTGGTCATGCTACGAAAACAGACCACTACCAACACCAACACAACAGCAGGCTAAATATTAATATTTAGTAGAATTTATGGTTAATGGCATGATATTCTTATTCTCTTATATTTTCTTATATTTTTCTTATATTTTAAATTTTTCTTATATTTTTCTTATTGTATATTGTATATTTTTACTGTACATATATTTTATTATTTTATTCTTAGTTAAATCTATTTCTACTTTCTTTGTTATATTCATTTCGTGTAAATAGTCTTAAATAGTTTTTATTCTAAGGTCACGGGGAGTCACCTAAGCATTTCACTGCATATCGTACTGTGTATGACTGTGTATGTGACAAATAAAATTTGAATTTGGAATTTGGATAACAGTACACCTCCCTCCTTTTTTGGCTGCCACAGGATATGCCTAAAAAAAAAACTTGGAAATATTGACACACCTTTATATTAAGGCCTGTGTGTTTTTATAAGAACAATGACCTTGGACTAGACACTAAGGGGAATAAAGGCAGAAAAAAGGGAGGTTGAGTTACTAAGACTAAACCCTGGCATGCTGTAAATAGTTTTGGTTGATTTTTTTCTCTGAAATGCCAAATGAGAGTCTGTCTCACAGAAAGACAGTGGGCGTAAATAAGTCTGTTATTTTACTAATCATTCATAAAGATTAGAGCGTGACTCAGGAAAAAGGTTGCTTGTGCATGCGTGCGTATGTGTGTGTATGTATGAGTGTGTGTGTGTGTGTGTGGGTGTTTGAAGGGCTTAGTGTCAGTTATGGGGATATAACAAAATTTCCTATTATGTTGGAGTACACACACACACACACACACACACACACACACACACACACACACACACACACACACACACACACACACACACACACACACACACACACACACACAGGCCTTCTAACCCATAAATAAAAGGTTGTTTGCCTTCTGGCAGTTCAGTTTTCATCGTTCTTTCTTCATCTTTTTTGTTCGATAGGATTCTGAAAAAAAGCCTTTTTTTTCCCCAGGCTCTTTTATTATCTACTTAAAAAAAAAACACAAGTAAGCAGTAGTTCTTCATACAATTCCCTTGTGGACATGTTCAAGAGTTACAAGAGTTAATATAGCTAATATCTGTAGCCAGTGTACTTGTATTTAAAAGCTCAAAGTAAAGTTGTATCTCTTCTTGCAAGGTTGTAGTGGACTAAAGTACATCTTTTCTCTACAATGTTACTTTCTATATTTGAAAAGATCAGTTAATCTGTGACACTTAGAAGAAGGGTTTTTATTAAAATTGTAGCTATTCTCTCTTTGTCTTTCTTTCATTCCTTCTCTCTCTCTCTCTCTCTCTCTCTCTCTCTCTCTCTCTCTCTCTCTCTCTCTCTTGCTCTTACAACCATTTCACACTGTCCCTGATGTTGCATTCATTAAGAGGTCCATTAAGACGCTTTTAATTAAGTCTTCTTATCCAATTCCGGTGAGGTACTGCAGCCACATTCACTGCTGATTTCTGTCTCCCACCTTCATTTCATCATAACACATCTCTCCCTCTCTCTCGCTCTCATTTTTTCCCCCCCGCATCACAGTTTTTGCTGACTAGGGAGTCCCTGAAAGTGCCGAGTGGTGCTTCCCATCAGCATAGATATCACAGGGAGGCCCCAAGTGCAATTAAACAGAAAGACAGAGAGAGACATATTGAGAGGGACAAGGAAAAGAGGACTCAGCCTGGGGTAATCATTCTATAAAAGCACCTCTGAATCGCAGCTGTCTTGAATGTCAGCAATTACAGGACTCAGAGGGCCACCAGGAAGAACGAACACACACACACACACACACACACACACACACACACACACACACACACACACACACACACACACACACACACACACACACACACACACACACACACACACACACACACACACACAGAAGTATACACATACGCAAATGCATGGACATTTATTTTGTAAAGGATAGGACAAAATGAATGCCTGATAGACAGAATGAGTAACTAATGCAATAGAAGAGAAGCTGCAGGTAAAACTGATTCCTTCTACAGCAACTCAAAATGTTAAAAAAAAAAAAAATTTAAAACTAAAAGAATTGGACAGTTTTGTGGTCATGTTTGCAGATGAAAGGCTTAATAAATGTATTTTAACCAATTTCTCTCACTCTTAGAAATATTTAATGTGGCCTGAATGTAGCTAAAAAGCAGCTTTAAAGCACATTAGACAAATGACAAGGTGATATTCATTAAGTCAAACCTGAAACTGGAAAGCACATCATCTAGACATTTCTGTGGTATAAAATTTAAAGTTACTGTAACAAAGTTTTGAAACTGTGTGTGTGTTTGTACATGTGATGGATCTTCTCTCTCACTTTTTTTTCTCCGCAGTGACTGCTCTGGGAATTCCCCCCCATGGGGCACACCAAGCATCAGCCACCTCCTCGGCTTTCTTGCCTTCAGTGTCTGCCAGCGCTGCTTATCAACCTGTTCTGACCAACTGCTGACATCACGAAGAATCTGCACCATTTGCACTTCCCGACTTTCACCTACTCCCCTATTGTTGACCCCTTTCTTTTATTTAATAAAATTTCCTTCAAAAAAGTCTCCTTGAGTCGACCTTTGTCTCCCAGTGTCTGGCTTGCTCCACTCAAGGCTTTATAATGGTGGAGGACATGGGCAGACTGACACAGACCCCCCCGCCCCCCCCCCAAGACAAGTTCCTAAGCCATCTGCTCCAGAGCAGCATCCAGCAGAAGATGCTCCTACAGCAGCTAACCCAGGGTCTTTAAGCAATGACAGCTAAGCTCACCAGGCTCCAAAAACGTGGAGGGCTCGATTCCATTACCTGACTACCACAGGGAGGCCCAAAACCTCTTGAGTAAACAGAAGCCTCACAATCTGTCAGGATTTGAGCCCCCAACTCCCTGCAGGACATGATAGAAGCACTGGAATGAGCCCTATCCTCACAAAAAAGAACGAGACTTCCAGAATGATGCCCTCTCCACTTCATTCCACATGCACGGGGAGAAGCAGCACATTGCCAGCCTCTGCTGGAGTCCCTGAGGGATGAGCCTATCCCCTATGAGCCTAGCCCAACAAAGTTCATCCACCTCTGATCCAATGATCACAGCAATGACAATACAAACCCAGCTCTCACAAAACTTTTTGAATCAGATGAGCTCCATTTTTAGCCATTATTGACACAGGGAATGCTTTCACCCTAGCTTGCCTGTCAGTCATCCCAACAGAAAATTACATGCGTGCGTGGAGATTGACAGAAGGTGACCTACTGCCCATATCACAATGGAAGAGCCCGGAAGACAGGGAAAACACTATTAAAGCAGGAATGATGTCAAACTTACCTGCCTCCTAGGGTCCCTTTCCTCCTAGGGTGAGACTGGTTGGGACTGCTGGAGAAGAAGAAAAAAAGGAAACCCCACCCCACTTCCAAGCATTGTCATCAACATGGAAAAAAGAATCCTTGCTCACATACAGCGTGGTTGGCCCAAGCCTATAAGGACGGCATGGATGCGGAGGCTGAAGGTGAGATAAACCTTCCCTCTAACCCAGTGTTCTCCTTGTTTCAGCAGATAACCTAAGACTGAGCTGCTCAGCAGTAGAAGGAGGACTCCCATCTGAAACACTGCTGGAGTCAAATAGGAGAGATAGGGAGAGGCAGGCAATGGCGGTCACCACAGGCTTACATCATATTTCCTCATATTTGCAGGGCTCCTCTATTTTCACACACAAAGAAGTAGTGAACCACGGGATCTCCTAGGCACCACTAGGCAAAATGGACATCATGATGTCTCACAATTACCTCCTCAGCTATCTCAGAGTGTTTAACATGCTTAAGTGCATAGAGACATTCAGGGATCACTTCCCTGGCTGAGGCTTGAATTGGAAGTCAAAAACTAAAGCCAATGATGGCCTGAATGCCAAACAATTTAACCCAGGAAGCTGTCCAAACCCTGCTCATCCCATTTCCCATCATCATCTAGGTCCCATATTTACTAAGCATCTTAGAATCACTCAAAACGAATTGCACTGAAAGTTAATTTAGGACTAAAAATACTCCTACCCCAAAGTAGGACATTAAAGTTATTTATTAAACTTTCAGTGAGGAGTATGAGTGCTCCTAGGAAAGCGTGTGACATCACAGTATGCCACTGAGAGCCAAAAAGAAGGCTACAAATTGTAATTGTATTTTTTTACAGTTTTCTTTCAATTTTAAAATGTGGAAAATTTAAATGTTGAATTCAGTGGCGTTAAATATTTATGCACATAGACAAAACGTATAGTTGTGTGACTTGGCTTCATGAAATTACTCTAATCAGACTGCACCAATCAGAATTGTTTCAATCAGAAGCTCCTATAATAGGGCTGCGTTGGACTGTCTTAATCTAAGCTGGTGAGAAGATGGTAGGTAAGGAGGTAGTATAATTGAAAGAAAGAAATATATACAGTGCAGCTTTGGATTGCGAGTAACCTGGTTATACGAGTACCAAGTATCATCGAGTATCATGTGGCATGCAT
>JAAGKR010003871.1:0-46231 GCA_011419295.1 Clarias macrocephalus
CGCATGGATGCCCCGTGTGGTCTGCCTGGATTTGTATGGTGGCTGGGGATGGTTTCCATTAAGACTGTCCTATCATCGATTGATGCTCTGGGGACCTGTGACTTCAGTTGTTCGATAGCTCAGGACTGGAATCTCCTACAGTCTACCTGAGCCTCCAGGAACAAACTGGACTCCTTTTAATTTTAACACATCTCCTGTTACACTGAACTTCCAGTACACATTATTAAGTTGATCAATCCCTGCTCTCCGTTATCACCCAGATGAGGATGGGTTCCCTGTTGAGTCTGGTTCCTCTCAAGGTTTCTTCCTATTACCATCCCAGGGAGTTTTTCCTTGCCACCGTCGCCCTCGGCTTGCTCATCAGGGACAATCTTATCATTTTGATTCATACACATTGCATACAGACTTACTTCTTTTTATTGTGTAAAGCTGCTTTGCGATAATGTCAATTGTTAAAAGCTCTATATAAATAAAATTGACTTGACTTGACATCTGGCAGTTTTTATCACTGTGTGTGTATTTTTTTTTTCTAAATGATTTTCTGTAAACATCCATGTCACTGTGGCAAAGAATGTGACTTAGATTTGTGACGTAGTAAATGTGTATGAGTCCAATTCTTAAGGCATTAAAAAAAAAAAACTTAATTACAGATTTACTTATGACACGTGTTGTGATGTTAATGGTCAGAGGTGGAAAGAGTAATAAATTTTTGTACTCAAGTAAAAGTACTGTTATTTCAGTAAAATTGTACTGAAAGTACAGGTAAAGTTACCAGTGTAAAAATCTACTCAAATAAAAAGTTAATTCAAAATTTACTTGGAGTAAAATTACAGAGTTACTATTTTAACAGCCGGGGTGGGATGGGGGATTTTAGTGTAGTTCAAGAAAAACACGAGGATATAAATCTCAAACTAGTTGTTTTTAATTGAAGGAACACCTTTGCATAATAAAGCTGTTGCCTTTCTTGTGCTTGAAAATCAAGGTGGTCGCTTAAATATGGCTGTTTTATTTGCTTTTTGTCTCCATCGTTCTTGTGAGTTTAGCGCATTTGTTGTCCATGCCCATAAATCAGTCAGTACAGTGGTTTCCAGTGCAATATTTTTTCCCTTCCCTGTTGCATTATTTTTATTATATATTTTACTCAGTAAAGAACTATTTAAAATGTAGCAAAGTACAATACTTCTAACAAAACAAACATAAGTAAAAGTAAAATTTCAATTTAAAAAATTACTTTAATCAATTACAGTAACGCAAGTAAATGTAATTACTTACCACCTCTGTTAATGGTTCAATATTTGTTTGTGTTATGAGGGAGTACAATTAAAGATGAATCATCTAATGAATGAAGTAGATAATCAGAATTTAGTGTCAGCAGCATAAATCCATGACCCCAAAATGTCTTAAATAACAATTCAGGCTGCTGGTGGTTTAGGAAATGTTTTCTTTTTGCACATTGCATTCCTTATTTCCATCTCAACATTGTTTTATGTATTTATAATAATAAAGTGGAAGGTGAAACTATTTTTAGAAATGTTGTTGTTCAATTGTTCGATTTTCAACTTGGCCAGCTTTTGGATTTAAAAGATCTCACTGAGTGTCAGTAGAGTTAAATTTGCCCTTCAAATTAACAGTTACAAAGTAACATGTTAGTTATTGCACTCAATTGTTTACCGTCACACTTCTTTCCTTTTTTTCACTGCTGAATTTGAACCACTGCACTAGAATAGAATAAACCACAATCACATGCTGGTCTCTGTTCTCAGGCATCTAACACTGACTCACCCTGTGTGTGTGCAGGACTAATGAGTGTGTGTTCCTGCACAGAACTGTTCTTATTTTTACCACAGACAGGTAAATAATCATTAGTGAGTATTAAAAGAGAACTTAAGAAAGTAACGTCTGCTAGTTTAGTATTAGTGTGAATTTGAGTGATTTCTGTATGGAGATGTTTCTCTTCACAGACTGTAATAAGAATAATGGAAGTGTATGTAAAAATATGTTCACAGGAAAAATCACCAGAGGCTCGACCACAGCAGCTAAAGACATTACATTTAGTCACAATTATGATTTCCACTATTCAAGGTACAAACAGCATCCAGTCATTTTGCTTTAGCAGATCAAATGGTCATGAGAGGTTGTGACTAAACAGTAGATGACAGCACGACACAGAAGATCAGGTACAGATTCCAACAATACAGACTCGTTTACACTCATTAGATTATTTAAACCCTGTGTTTTAAACTCGCTCTACTTGTAGTCTTACCTGTTGAACTATCATAGTTACTGAGAGTAGTTACACATCAAACTAAACCCTTCTCATAACAGATATGGATCCACTGATCCACCTGAGCAGTCATGCTGAAGTACACACAATGTCCTAATCACACAATAAACTCATCACTCAGGACATTCAGACTGCAGATGAACAACTTTATACCCAACACTCAGTCTAATGAAGACACAAAGAGAACATTTACTCACAGAGCATCACAGCGAGACGACTGAGCTCCATACTGTCTCTATACCGACTGACTGAGCAGTGGTTTGTGTTAAAGGCTAACCACTTCCTGTCTTCTCATAGAGTGATCAAAATAGAGAGAGAGAGAGAGAGAGAGAGAGAGAGAGAGAGAATTTACATATGCTGCCTTAAGATGTAATTGACACAGACTTTCACTGTAAAACCTGTAATGTTTAACTTTACTATGATTAAAATTATTTGTATGAAAAAAATAAAGTAGCAGTGTTTTAATATAGCAAAATATCTGAACGTATGTTACATTTTAATGTCTACCCTTGCTCTATACCTGTTAGGAACCTCCACCAGAGGTCACTGTTCGGTCTGTAGTTTTTGTTGGTCGACTCAGTTTCCCAGAAGGCACCTCAGTCAGGTGATGAGTGCTCACCTGAACTGAGGTGGCTCGTTAAAGTTTCTATAAATAGCAGTTTGTTCTGGGAAACTGGGTTGAGCATTATTTGTTGTTGGTTATTTGTTTGTTTTTGTATATACCGTCATGTGGGCATTCCTTTTGTTTGGTTTTTGTTTCTTTGAGTTTTCTATTTTAGTTATATTGTTTAACCTGTGTTCAAGAGGGCTTTAGTTTTTTTTTTTTTATACTCCTTGTGTTACTGGATTCATGGAGCTGTCCTGTTTCATGTTTAGCTAGGCTGTGTCTCCTCCTGTGTACAGTGTAACTACTGTTCTGTGTCTTCCCAGTGTCAGTCTTCTTGTTTAGTTCTTTGGTTAAAACTTCCCTTGTATGTGTAGCCACATGAGGGCTAAGCCGTTAGCAGGATTAGCCGCTAGTAGGCCTTGACGGCTAGTAGGGTCAGCCTCCCGTAGGCTAGCCTCTAGTGGGATTGACTGCTAGTGGTTCTGGTCACTAGTAGGTTAGCTGCTAGTTTGGTATAGCCTCATGTGTGCCCTGCCTTTTGTGTTCAGTTCCCCCCTATTAAGTCAGTACTAACCCGGTTAGCCACTAACCCGGTTAGGTCAGCATCCAGTGTCCCCAGTATTCCATGTAGCTACTAACCACTAACCCATCTGGTTTCTTGTCTCTGTGCCCCTGGTTCTGTCTAGTCCTGTCTCTCCGGTCCTGTCCCCATCTCTAGTTCCCGCCACGTCCTGTCCAGTCTTATCGCTAGTTCCCCTATGTGTCCTTAGTTAGCTCCAGCTCCATGTTTCCTCAGTCCCCTGTTAGTTCTCAGTCCTCTGTGTTCAGCTCCTGGTTCCTCTGTGTTAGCGTGCCGTTCCCTGTGTTAGCGCGCCGTTCCCTATGTCTTTCCTGAGCCCTCGTTTTTGTTTGTGTTTGTTTGTTTCAATGTTTGAGTTTTGTTAATAAAGACTGTTTGCACACCCCTCTGCGTTGATGCCTACCACATATGCCCACAGCAAAAACTACAGACCGAACAGTGACCTCTGGTGGAGGTTCCTAACAATACCATGCTATACCATTTACCACAGTAAATTGTGTTTAAGAAATTTCCTCTCTCAAACACAATAACTCTCACACCCAGTCACACACATAATGATTACTAAAAAGTGAAAATTTAATGTTTTATACCCTCCAGTGGTGATCACTAAATAATTTGAATCATGACATAATTCACATAGCAAATAGATTGAAGCAGACCTATTCAATACAAGAAATAAAATGACCTATGGAGTTAATAGCACATGCAGAAAACTAATTGTAATGTAAAACAAAGAGCCCCAAAATGGCTAAATCAATGTACATGAATATGGTCAAGCACCACTAGGGGGAATTCCAGGTGGCCCAGAGGAGCCACTCCACCATCCCATGTCAGTTCCTGTAATGTTAAGGGTTGTTGAAACTTGACATGGGTGGTTAGCATTGGCATGGCACTGCCCACTGCTGAGCTATAGATGTTTGTCCACCCCTCTGCATGGCTGAGGATTTTGCTCAATATCTCTATTTGGCAAAGCAGTGTCAGATGGAGAGAGCTCTGTGAAGCCATGACTGACTAATTGAGTGTAGGAGAGGGCAAGTGAGCGAATAAACAACTATAGGTAGTTATGTAGTGTTGGTCAAATGTTCATGCCGCAGTAAAAATAAATACTGATAATCATTAAGATTAATCATCTTAAGATTAGGGTTGCCGCCACTCACTCAGCTGTCAGTAATTCCCCTATCTCACCTACGCGGTGGCCGTAAGCATGTCGAGCGAGCAGGGGAGACATTGCACGCGCAGAATCAAGCTGTTGAGCGCGCAGTGGAGACACTGCCTGCACATAGAGTGCTTTGTCTGCTCTCAAAATGTCAAGCCGTGCAGAACTGTGGCAGGAATATAATGCCATATAAGCACGGTTCATCATAATTCACCGCAAGTTTTGGCGCTGTACTTATGTTTCCATCTTTCTGTGTGAAAAATTAAACATGTTTTTATTATTGAATTTTTTATTAAATATAAAAAAAATTCAAACATGTTTTTAAACATGAAAAATTACACATGTTTAAGAAAAAAAAAATGCTTCATTTTTTGGCGGCCCTCACGGATGCTTGCGAACCTTGCAGAACTTCTGGACTCGCATCCTACTTGTTTGTTATTTTATTTAATTTTATACAATCTACAGGAAAGTCTTGTAGAATTTGTTAAGCTCTAAGCTGTTCCAAATTACTAACTAAGCAAAGGCTCCTATGTTTTAAGTTGACGTGTTACACATGTTGCTGGCCAATAAATACACTTGTCAATTCATGATATTCCTCTTTTTGTAATTTCAATAATTGATTTACATTGTTGTTAGATATAGTTTAATAAATAATGCTACATGATAAGGCCGATACAGCTTCTAGTGATTGGAGATCAGTGATCAGCCCCAAAAATCCTGATCGGAGCACACCTAATTAAGATTCATTTATTTGTCACATGTACCTTATATGACAGTAAAAAAAAAAATGCACCTCACATTTGGGGTCAGAGCACAGGGACAGTCAGTATACAGTGCCCCTGAAGCAGGTTAAAGGCCTTGCTCAAAGGCTTAGTAACAGCAACTTGGTAGTCCTGGGGTTTGAACCCCCAACATCCCTTCATCTTCATACTGATCATCCATAGCATTAACACTACTACCAGGATGTAGTAACACTGATTAATAAACAATGTAAACAATATCATACTGACAGTGAGCAGAGTCGTTCATTCAGTGTGTAAGATTTGGATTTGTTCTAATATATTGCATTTGACAGATTATTAAATATTCAGTTCAGATTTCAAATATTGATGAAGATATCTTAATGGTTAGGATCATCCTTTGTTTAATTTTAATGATATGAAATGAGTTCATGAACAATGAAGTGACGTCTAGGTGCAGAAGCAACTTTAAAGATCATCTTGAACAATATAAAAATGTGTAAGTGTAATGTGTAATATAAGATTTATGGCTGGGCAAGGTAGAACACAAACATACAAAGGCATACTTGATTGATAATTGTGCCCTTTTAGTCATCCAACATCCAGCAAAGACTGAGGAGAGAAAGATTGTTAATTTTATAACAGTTGGCCAAAGTTATGTCTGTTTGAGGACAATAACCAATAGGGTGTGTAGAAAAAATGCCAAATATTTTCTGTTGCACTGGTTAACTGAGTAGCCTAAGCCCTGTCATCAAGCTATGCTCCTCATCATTCTGCCTGTTACTCTGGCAATCAGCATCAATTACAGTACACACCTGCTCTTTTTCATGTCCACCTGCAATTCTACATTTGCCTGATGATGCTGCACAAACTTAAGCACTGTTGATGAGGGAGAAGCTAATGCAGCAACCCCTACAACAAGCATATCCAAAGTTTTAAGCTTTTTCTAATGTAGCTTTTCCACACCACCTTTCCTGCTTAGGTTTGTCCATTTTGACATAAAGCATGGAAAAGAAAGAAAGAAGTAGGGTGAAAAAAGTTTATGCAAGCAGAGCAAGATACTTCATCACTCCACTGATGGGACCATGTGATTGGTCTTATACTATCAGTGTAAAAGGAAAATCACTGCTGTTTCTGCATGATTGGATAAATAAATAAATTAACAAATAAATTAATAAATAACTGCATTCTGGGAGCACTACAGAAAAACAGACATGACACTTCATCTTAACAAAACAAGATGAATTAATAAAAAGTAAAGAAATTCAAACGAGACAAGGAATAAGCACTATTATCACTATCCATTATCCATTATTATGTGAAACAGAAATAATGTGAGATGTGTGTAAGATGTATGTAATTGTGGGAGCAGTGTACCAGTAATGGTAAATGTGGGAGCAATGTCCAGCTGGTAAGATCACACAAAGCCAGTGAACTATGGCATGAAAAATACAGCAATCATAAGTTATCTGGCACCAAGTCCACTTTGAATGCCAAAGGGTCCAATCGCAATTCTGTGGGAGTGGTGTCAGGCCAGAGCTGAAAGCAAAGTAATCATAGTAGACATGACTACTACAAGTCAAAGAAAAGGCCGACATCTTGACGGTGGCTGAATCTCGAGAGTTAGCCGTGGCTAAAAATGGAAGTGCCAAGGGCAGTGCTCACAGACAGTCGGTGGTGAGCTGTCCAAAGGTGAAAAACACTCCTCAGCACTGAAGCCTGAAAGAGCACAAACCCTGCTGTACCATCCAACAATATAGCCATAGAATGTGGTTTAAAGCATACAAGCAAAATAGAAAGCTTTAGAAATAACATTTTTATTCAGGTTAAAATAAATCAGTGAATTTAGAATAATGTATTTATTTAATTGATCAAATAATTTATCCAAATGCACACAACTACAATTATAGTTCACACTGTAAAGTCCAACAAAACTAACTTGTAATAAACAAAAGAACACACAGCGTTACAAATAAAAGTAGTTGTAGAACTAATAAAAGAAAACACAAAACACAATTAGTTTCCACTTAATTCCACATAAAAGTCAATTAAGAAATTGCAATCGGATTTCACCTTAAATTTACCCGGCTGGGATTTTCAGTACCACGTTGGCAAGCTAGATGGAGCTCTTTTGATGAAGGAAAAACGGTTCTCACGCATCCAGGGAAACCACGATTGTACTGCCGAAATCATAAACACTGATTCTCAAAGCACACGGAGATAAAAAAACACAGAATCCATTACTACCTCCTTCCTCGAACAGATTAGATGAATCTGCAGAGATATTCTTCCATCACCCGATGTGGCCTCACCAATCTCTCATCATGCCAATCACGCAAGAGACATGAACTCCAAACTACACACATCACTAGGATGCTGCCCCACTTAGCCAACAAAATAAAACCCGGGTATAGTCTTCCGAATTTCAAACAAGTAAAATGGCTTCCACCACCGAACTTAGCAAAATAAACACGGGGATATTCTTCCGGGTGATTTTCCCACCTAATCTAACACAAAACAACGGGGAAAAAATCATTACGAACCGTATCAAAGTCTCTCATGTGGGACATTCCTGTGCGGCCTCTCTTCCACCGCGCACTCACGCAAGGCGGAGGTGTACGCCCGTCCCGTACAAACTTTCTCCCTCGTGTGGCGAACTTTTCCGGCTGTGTGACACGTTCACATGAGAAACACTCTCAGACACATTTCTCTCCAAGCTGCAACACACAAGATCCGCGAACACTGCAAGCACTCGTCGCAGCAAAATGTCACTCGTTTTAACGCCGAACTATTGTGTTTTTTTTTTCCTTCTCCCCCTCGCGAAGCTTCTTTTTTTTTTTTTTTCATCGCTAACCCCGCCTCTTCAATTTAAAGAGTCAGAATCTACAGTTCTCATTTTCTGACATTATCAGAAAATACAACCAGATTGGAGTCTTCGTTTCATTTTCACTGTAATTCTCCTATCACTCATATACATTAAATTACATTAGAGCCATCCCACACAAACATAATGAAAATTATGTAGGGCTCTACAAGTATAAAAGTTACTATAGGATAGTGAACATTTAACTAACAAACAGGAAAATTACAAATCAGTTTTTATAAGAAGAATGTTTATTTATATTTGCAGTGGATTCTCTTTAAATAGATGAACATTGCTCACTCCTCTATGACTGCATTCTCAATTCTCTTTTCTTTGTGATCTGTTAAAAGTGTTGAAAAAGTCATTTCAGTTATTTGAGGTGTTTATGACAAAAAAGCAACCAAACTGAAACTGCATTTGGTCAACACATCATGTTACAGTTTAAAGAAATTCAAGATCAATTGAGAAATAAAGAAATTGTCATCAATCAATTCTGAAAGTATTACACAGCCATTTCTAAGGCATTTTAAAGCCATTATCAACAAATAGACCAGTGGTGAACCTTCCGAAATGCAGTTAATCAAATGCTTTGTACGTTTCCTAAAGTAAAAATGTGAAGAGATGTACTGAAAGAGTTCTCACCTTGAGTTCTGTAACATTTAAACAGCAGAATGATGGTGACCAACAGATACGGAGATGCCGTCACTACACTACTGATCAGCATGAACAGAATGGAGCCTCTACATCTGATGCACTTACTACACCTGATAGACCTGAAACAGGATAAGTAATTTAAACATTGCTTTATTCATGCTAAAGTGTATGTTTTAGCTCAATATTGGACAATTACATTTATTTACACATTCACAGTTTCATTATCATAGCATTTTGTACACAGACTCACATAGGCTTAACTTTAAAGTTTACATTATGTGGCAACTACAAGCAATTGTACAAAGTTACAATTACAAGTTCAAGACATTAAAACAGTTGCATTAAGTTAATTAAATAATTACTCACCTCTGACTGAGACCCAGCTTTTCTCTGACTCTCCTCTCTCTGGTTGTTTACAGTGGTAGAAACCTTCAACTGACTTTGAAACCTTATGGATGATCATTTCTCCTGAAGTCTGTGTCTGGAGAACTGATCCATCTTTATAGAAATCATCTCGGGTTACTTAGCTGTGACAATGTTCCCTGATAAAGCGGAAACGAGAAACACTATGGGAACATCTCTTTGTTCTCCGGTTGTGAAGCCGGATACTTTGGCTTATAAGTTCTGTCAGGTGATGTCACCGAATAAGGTGCACCTGCAGGATATAAATAGGAGTGAACCGGAAACATCCTCAGGTCAATTTTGTCTGAAGGACGTCCAGGCAAGCCAGCAGTGCGGCATTGAAGTGCAGCATCTCGTTCCTGCTTTATCAGGGAACAGGATTACAGCTAAGTAACCCAAGATGATTTCTATAAAGATGGATCAGTTTTCAAAAGCTACACTTGATGCTGCATGAAAACGCTATGGGAATGAGAATACCAACGCTGCTGCATTGCAAGTGTCTGGACCTCCAGGTTGTGTAGCGTTTGCGCACAATAGCCAAGGAGGTCTCAGACCTAGCTCTGGGATGCTGACTCAAGGATCTGCAAGCCCAGAGTAGCATTGACATCCAGACTATAAAATCTAACAAATGTGTGCAGAGAGGACCAGCCTGCCACATCACACACTTGCTGCAGAGGGACACCTCTTGCCAGAGCAATCGATGAGGTAATCCCCCTAGTCGAATGAGCCCTGATTCCCAGAGGCGAAGTGTGACCACGCACCTCATAGGCTAGGACAATGGCATCTCTCACCCAGTGTAACAACGTCTGTCTAGTGGCAGCCACCCCCCGGTTGCGGCCCGCATGGCAAATGAAAAGCTGCTCTGACTTATGCCACTGGCTAATGCGGTGGACGTAAATCTAAAGAGCACGTAGTGGACACAGTAAGTGAAGTCTTTCCTGCTCCGGAGCTGTGAAAGGCAAATGTCTTGCCATGCACCAACTTTCAAATACACTCCATTTGAGGGCATAAGTTCTTCTAGAGGAGGGAGCGCTGGCACTTAAAATGGTTTCAATTACGCTGGCTGTAAGACCAGCATCTCTTAGTTGGTCCCCTTTAGGGGCCAAACGTGAAGGTTCCAGAGCTCAGACCGGGGATGAAATATTGTCCCCTGCGCCTGAGACAGAAGATCCCTCCTCAGTGGAAACACCCAGGGTGAGCCGTTAAGGAGAGATATTAGATCCGAGAACCACACTCTGGTCGGCCAATGGGGTGCTATCAATAAGACGTGCAAACCCTGTTGACAGACCCTCTCCAGAACTCCTGGGAGCAGAACTATCAGTGGAAACGCATAAAGGCGTAATCTGGGCCACATGTGGGCCATTGCGTCCAGACCCAGGGGAGCTGGAGGAGTCAGAGAGTAGTAAAGGGGGCATTGTGCTGCCTCTTGTGAGGCAAAGAGGTCCACCTCTGCTACGTAAAATCTTTCCCAGATTAGACTGACTACTTCGGGGTGGAGTTTCCATTCCCCATGTTTTACAGCTTGTCTGGATAGCAAGTCTGCTCCTACATTCATATGCCCTGGAATGTAAATCGCCCTGAGGGAGAGGAACTTGTCCTGTGCCCAAAGCGGAACCTGGTGCGCTAGCTTGTTCAACCTGGCGATTTATGTACGAGACTCCTGCAGTGCTGTCCACCCGCACTAGAACATGGTAGCCTCTCAACTGCTGGAGGAAGTGTTTCAGGGCCAGAAACAGAGCCATCATTTCGAGGCAATTGATGTGCCACGCGAGAAGATGACCTCTCCAGCTCCATTGTGCTGGACGGCCATCCAAGACCGCACCCCAGCCCGCGAGGGAAGCGTCTGTCGTTAGCATCTTGCGACAACAAGACGGACCTAGAGTGGGATCCAAAATCAGAACCCGGGGTCTGAAGCACATAGAAAGGGTACGAAGCCCCCGGCGCGTAACCCTTATTGGCCTCTGGGGGTTGGCCCTTGAATGAAACTCCCTGGCTCTTAGCCACAGCTGAAATGCTCTCATGTGCAGAAGGCCCAAAGGTATCACCGTGGACGCAGCTGCCATGAGGCCTAAAGATTTCTGAAAGTGATGAACAGTGACCTTCTGGCCTAGCTTCATTTCCTTCAGGGTGTTGAGAATGGATTCAACGCAAGCAGGAGACAGTTGTGCCCGCATTGTGACCGAATCCCATGTGACACCCAAATATGTTGTCCTCTGAACAGGAAGGAGAATGCTTTTTGTGGCGTTGAGTCTCAATCCTAAAGAATGAAGATGGGCTAGGACGACATCCCGATGTCGAAGCGATAGCTCCTAAGACTGGGCCAGAATCAGCCAGTCGTCTATGTAATTCAAAATACGGAATCCCCTGGAGTCGTAAAGGAGCTAGAGCTGCATCCATGCATTTTGTATATATGCGGGGTGACAGAGCTAGGCCAAATGGAAGGACCCGATACTGGTAAGCTTCGCCCCTGAAAGTGAACCTCAGGAACTTGCGAAACACCTTAATAGGGAGAAGATCACAGTACTCACAGTCTCCCTGAAGCTCGAAGCGAGCGTGTTCTTCCCCCAAGCACTCGAGACAAAATTCATGAAGATCGCCCTCCGAAAGAGATCTATCGCATGGAGGCACGCATCTCTTAAGCATCTCCGCCATATCGGTGAGTTAATGCTGTTATTTTGCTTTTTATTTTTGCTTTCGTTATGGCTTGCACATGCACACGCAAACACAAAGCGGTCCTGAAGACAAAAAGATCTGAGGATGTTTCCGGTTCCCTCCTATTTATAACCTGCAGATGCACCTTATTCTGTGATGTCATGCCTGGCAGAGGTTATAAGCCGAGGTATTCAGCGGTTTTGACATGCACAGGCTTCACAACCGGACAGCAGAGATGTTCCCATAGTGTTTTCACGCAGCATCGAGTGTAGCTTTTGAAAGGGAACTACAATCCTCACTCATTCCAACTCAATATTCTTTATGTTTAACAACAAAAAACTTAAATAATTGAGTAAATTGCCCTGTGCAAGTGCTCATGGGAAGTCTGGTGTAACATCAGAGACAAGAAGCGAGGACACACTGCTGTGGGAACGGACAAGAAGCACCTGGAACACTCTTTACAATTCCTCTCATTTACAATTCCAAATAACATGTTACTGAAATAATGACTCTGTCTGCATTCATACAATTTTACAGGGTGTAAGTTACTGTTCTGAATCCTGTCACAGCCACGCTCCAGAGCTAACAATAGCTACCTAGCAATAGGCCTGTCCTGGTGTTCACTGTGATTTAGCTTGTTTGTTCCAACCACCAAACTCCTCAGCTACAGCGCGGTTAATACAGATAATTAAAATCTGGTGTAAAAGGAGAGATTAATTCGTTTAACACCAAGCAGCGTGCGCGTGCATGTCGTGCTTTCCTTCGGGTTTCTCAGTGTAGGCGGCCGCGATTGGGCTGCAATATTTTAATTTCTCCCGCCAAATGCTGTGTTTTTGCGTAGCCGACCGCCACTGTGGCGAGGATATAAAACTAGTACGTTCAAATAATTTACGCGTTTGTAACGGTCCACCTCACACACTGAACCGCGAGTCTGTGTGTTTCACTCGGACACGTTAAGGAGGAAACGCAGACCAAAGCAAGTTTAAGCAGCTGAGATGAGGTGCAGTGTCCGGGCTTTGGCAATGTTTTATCCATTACTCTATGTGAGTATTTAACATGATAACACTGAAGCACGCTGCTGTAGAAAACTGTTTGAAAAACATAAATGCATCAGCTGTGTGTCCAGCAGCAGAAACACTGCAGAGAGCAGAGCTCCGAGTCCAGTACAGCTCTGAGTCCGGCACAGCTCTAGTCATGCTTCACAGCACTAGAGGCAGGAAGTTTGATTAGCAGTATAATGCGGCATCGCTTTGTTTAAACAAATAGAACTTCAAACGTTTTACTCTAGTTAAAGTCATAAGCACATGATGTTCTAAAACGTATCTAAAGTGCAAAAGTACTACCAGTACTCCACAAACAAAACAGTACTTAAACATTATTGAATTTGCCGTTGATGATATAAATGTGCTACGAACTAGTAACTAAAGCTGTGAAATTAACAATTAAGTAGTACATTTCTCTCTGAATTTTAATTGGGACAAAGCAACATAAAATTTAAATATTGAAGTGAAAAATGTTATGTATGTTGTGATATGTAAGTAAAAGAAACTAACACTGATTTTCAATGGTTTTATTTTTTGTGTATGAAACATGTAATATTTTCAATCTCTCTTTCACAGCACCAACACCACTAAAGAAGAGAAGTTGAATGGAGACGAAACAGGAGGTAAATGTCAATAATTTTAATGTTACTGTCATGGGGTCTAGCTGGTGGGTTTGGCTAGACCGGCTGATGGTGTGGTTGCCGTGGGCATGAGGGTAGGCATGAAGGCAGAGGGATGTGTAAACAAACAATCTTTATTTACAAAACTCAGACATAACCAAACAAAGGAACCAAAACAACAAACGTAAACTAAAACTAGGGCTCAGGAAAGACACAGGGAACGGCGCGCAGACACAGGGAACGGCGCGCAGACACAGGGAACGGCGCACAGACACAGGGAACTGAGGATGAGGAAACATGGAGCTGGAGCTAACTAAGGACACATAGGGGAACTAGAACCAAGGCTGGAGTGGAGGGACCGAGACTGGACTGGAGGGACCGAGACTGGTTAGTGGGGTTAGTAGCTACACGGAATATGGAGACACAGGATGCTGACCTAACCGGGTTAGTATCTAATGGAGTTAGTACAGACCTAAAGAGGAAACAGAACACAAGAAGCAGGGCACCCATGAGGCTATTCCAAACTAGCAGCTAACCTACTAGCGACCAGAACCACTAGCAGTCAATCCCACTAGAGGCTAGCCTACTGGAGGCTAACCCTACTAGCGATTTAGGCCTACTAGCAGCTAACCCTGCTAGCGGCTAAGCACTCATGGGGTTACAAACACCTAAACAGAAAAGGAAAGCAACAAACAAAGAACTAGACAAGAAGGCAGACATTGGGGATACACAGAACAGTATTTACACAGGAGGAGACACGGCCTAACTAAAACATTGAACAAGGCAGCTCCATGAATCCATCAGAACAAGGAACATACAAAAAACAAAACTAGAGCCCTCTAACTACAAATGTTACAAAACATAAACCAAATATAAACTTAAAGAAACAAAAAGGAATGCCCACATGACGTTATAAAAATAAACAATCAACATACAATGCTCAACCCAGTTTCCCAGAACAAACTGCTATTTATAAAAACTTTAATGAGCCACCTCAGTTCAGGTGAGCACTCATCACCTGACTGAGGTGCCTTCTGGGAAACTGAGTCGACCAACAAAAACTACAGACAGACAGACATGAACAGTGAGCTCTAGTGGAGGTTCCCAACAGTTACAGAAGTATTAAACGTGAAACCATCGAATCAAAGATAGAAATTAAAACGCATTAAATATTTCACTTTATATAGAATATACTGGATTTTCCATTAACTAAAGTAAAACATTATAGTATTAGTTGATTTTATATTATATATTAAATTATAGATATAGTTGATTGTAATGTTTAAATGAAGTTGGGTATCATATTTGTATATGGGACAAAGACATGTACAAGAGATGTTCAAGTCAAAGCAGGACCCTCGTGAAATGGAGGGGTTCTCTGAATATTACTTTAAGTGTGGAACACAGAAGGCAGTCGATCAGAACTGAGTGAGATGGTTTCTTAATTGAAGAGAAGCACTCAATGGTGTTGAACAAGGTCTTATTTACTGAAGACTTATAGGAGTACATGCGTGTGGTTTCTGCATGAATTAAACAAGAAAAGGAAACTTAAGTATGAATACAACAGTGCCAAGTAAATTACACACAATATAACAACACTATGTTTCTATATAAAGTAGGCGCTTATGCTCTAAATGGCCACCAGTATCGGCACATAAATGCAGGCGATAAACATCTAGACATGTACCAAGAGAATCATCGCTACCGGCAATAACAGTCACGGCATATCGCGCACCTGCACAATAACCAAGTGAAAATGCTAATATAAACTATATACAGTATATGCAGATAGACATCTCACAGGAATGCATCAGCAATACTCGCGAATGCACGGGGATGAGCGGTTAACAGCAGCAGTGCTGTGTAAATCAGTCACTAATAATCAGTGAATACCAGTCGATCGCTCAGCACTAACCAAAATAGAAGCGATCACTTACTTCTCGTGTATGCACACTGTAACTCGGTATAAGCTCAACATCAGCTTCCTGCATTACACTGACTAATTAGAATGAAGCTGCTGCATTCTCCGTCTTCTCATATGCGCTGCATCTCTCTACCTGCACATCGTGTGGCTCCGCCTCCTCACGACGTCACAACCATGCTGCCGCTCTGATTGGGCAGGATTTCTTGTGGTCTTAAAGAGAACCGGGCCTTTTGTACACTTTGATTTTGCAGAATAACAGAACACACTTATAAGAGTAAAAGCTTTCTATATTTCTCTATATATTTTTTCTCTATATATGAGGTTGTGCATGGTTCTGCAAGAGCAAAATGCCTTTGGTGAACATAACATTCACCGGAATGACTGTAATGGGCTCTGTAAAATCAAATCGGTTTTACGTCTTTGTTTCACAGAAAGTCCCGCTTTGACTTAAACACCACTCATCGATCAGTGTGATTTATCAGTCCAAAAAGTATGTATTTGAACGGAAGTACTATTTTACCAGTCTGCTAGGTTTACAGTAACAGTCACACTTGTACTTACTTGTACACTATTGTTCTTTTTTTTGGTGCCAGCTTATGGGATGGCAGTGTGAGCTCTGCACATTTGTCGCATAATGTGCTCTATCATCTCCAGGCTGGCCTCAATATGATCATAAACTGTCACTGCCCTCTTTTGTAACTGGAAAAAAAAGTAAGTGACAGCTCTTGTTAACTCAGCACAACTGCTTGGTCAGTTAGTCATTATAGAGACAGGATGGAGCTCAGTCGTCTCCCTGTGATGCTCTGTTAGTAAATGTTCTCTTTGTGTCTTCATTAGAGTGAGTGTTGGGTATCAAGTTGTTATCTGCATTCTGAATGTCCTAAGCTTATTGTGTGATTGGAACATCTGCTGAATGTCTGTTGGTATTATGCTCCAGTGCTAAAATGATCACACTTATAATTTTGTCTTCATATTTAGTTACTTTGTGCATTAAAGCAAAATGAAAGGCATTAATGACAGAATGGTGACTTTTCTACTTACAGGAGGTAGACCAGATTTCCTGAATGAGAATGAATCTTGTTTGTTTTGTGTTTCATGAATAGATCATTTTCATATTTTTGTCATGTTCTCTCTTTCTTTTTCATTTTTAGTGTTGGTTTCACTTGTACCAGAGGTCCATACTCAAGGTGATTTATATACAGTACGTCTTATCATTTATAATGTACAGTATACTTTTTATTATTTAAATTATTTCTGAGCTGGTAGTGTACAAGTTCTCAACTGTACTATAGTGTACAGTGTAACTATAGTGGTAATAAGAAAAGTGGTAAACAAACCTTGATATAAATACATACGGTTTTATATGGTTTAAATGTGTCCTTTAGTTGGATAGTTAAAAACAAATGCACAGGTAATGGTAATAGTGTTGGGTCCTTCAGAATGCTCAAATACTCATCCTCGTAAAATGCTCCAAAACCAACATACAAGGCCAGGTAATATTATTTGATGTAAGATTAGTGCATGTTGTTTCATTAATGAACAGATCACACAAAACAAAACTGATCTGCATGTATCCAGTTTCTGCGGGTCCATGGCCACACCCTGGGACGAGATGACAAAACCCAGTAACGTGGTGGAGCGCTCGTGAAAAGCGCACTTCTCCAGCTTACAGTACAGCTGGTGGGTGAGCAATCTCTTTAGGACTGCTCTGACGTGTTGGATATGTTCGTTGACGGTTCAGGAGTAGATGAGGATGTCGTCAAGGTAGACGAACACCCAGCGGTTTAACATGTCTCTGAGGATGTCATTTATGAACTGTTGAAATGCAGAAGGAGCGTTGCAGAGAGCAAAGCGTATGACCATCACATTTTTTTATGAGGAAGAACCTCGCGGCAGCAGATGAGGAGGAGGGCTGGATGGTACCCTGGCAAAGTCCGCTGAAAACATACTCTTCCATCGCCTGCATCTCGGTGTTGGATAGTGAATAGAGGTGGCCACGGGGTGGCGTGGAGCCTGGCTGAAGATCGATTGCCAGGTCGTATGGGCGATAATGAGGTAGGTGGCTGGCCTCTTGCAGAAAACTTCAGCCAGGTCCCGGTAGTCCAGCGGGAGCTCCCTAGAGCACGTCCCAGCTGTGGCCTGTAGGCAGAGTTCGGAGCAGGTCGGACCCCACTGTAGAATCCGGTTTTGAGTCCATGATATGAGTGGGTCATGACGTATCAGCCAAGAGTGTCCGAGAATGATGGGTGGTGATGGAAGGCTGGTGGTATAAAACTGGATCTGTTCCTGATGCTGGTTGATGATGAGGGCGACGGGCTGGCTTTGAAAGGAGATGGGGCTGGAGGAAAGGGGTCGACCGTCGACTGATGTAATCGTTACAGGCTGGGATAACGCCTCGATTTTAACCCCCAGTTTCTTGGCGTATGAAGAGTCAATGAAGTTACCTGCAGCCCAGGAGTCAATGAACACGGTACTTCTGACCCGTTTGTGGGCAAACTGGAGGTGTACTTTTACCGTGAGACAGGAATTATCAGTTAGGATGGTGGAGAGGGGGATGGAACCCGGTGAGCTACTCTCATTTCTCATCGGGGCTGCGCGTTTCCCGGCCGCAGAGGACAGATGGCTCAATGGTGTGCGGCGGATCCACAATATGCGCAGATCCCCTTCCTAAACCCGCGTTCCCGTTCTGCAATGATTAAGGAGGCGCGCCCTAGTTGCATGGGTTTCCCGGCTCCTGTGTTAACCATGGCGAAAGGTGGAGTACTGACGGTTCTGGTAGGTGCAGCAGTAAATAAGGAGTGGACTTCTGAACCTGGAGTGTGGGTGAAGAAAGGGGTGGTATGAGGTAATGATGTCATGATGGTCGGCAGGGTACGAGGAGCTGGCTTGGGGCAAGCAAGCAGACGTTGGTCGATCCAGAGGGTGAGTTGGATTAAGCCCTCCTAGGCCGCTGGAAGCTCTCGTCCGGCAAGCTCATCCTTTATACGCGCAGCCAGTCCATCATAATAGGTCGTCCGGAGGGCGGAGTCTCCCCAGTCGGTCTGCACGGCCAGAGTACAAAACTCCGCGGTGTATCGGCTCACGGACGATCCACCCTGCTGTAGATGGTACAGTTTGGAGTCGGTCTCCACCTCAGCATCCGGATGCTCAAAGGTGAGTTTAAGTTAACGGGTGAATTCTGTGTATGAGTAGGCGACGTCTGAATCTGAACGAAGAACCACCGTGGCCCCCTCAGCTGCCTGCCCCGATAGCAACACGATGAGAAGAGCAATGCACAGTCGGTCTGTGGAGTATCTGGTGGAATTAAACTCAAACACGAGATCTAATGCGGTTAGAAAAACACTGCACCGGTAAAGCTGCAGTGGGTGTAGCAACGAAGGGTCACGTTCTCTTGTCGGAGCTCCGCCACCTCACGGCGCAAGGCCACAACATCTTGGAGCTCCTTGCGGAGAGACATGACTTCACTACGGAGCTGATCGATCAACTTAGCATGCTGGTCAACCACACCGCAGAGGCGAGCAAACTCCGCTGAGTTTACTGCTGATGGCTCAGTCATTCTGTCACGAACTAACCGGAGATGAACCAGAAGACTAGCAGTTAGCCCTGTAGCGTGGATGGTAAACCCAAATGCGGAAGTAGCGTGAGCAGGCAGGATAACCACGCTGGTTATTATTAGAACTCTCCCGAAGCGAGAGCAAGTTTACACAAATAAACCCGCGTTCTAAATACACACACCCAAACGGAAGCGATAACCCAAGAAAGTGAGTACTCATGTTTAGACGAGCGAAGCGTCGGCAATAGCATGGGCAAAACTCAATGACTGAGCGAGTGTAAAGCGCCATCTTTTATGCTTCACGACCGTACTACTTCCGGGTACTGCCGGTTGCGTTAGGAGTGCACATGACAAGGACATGATGAAATAAATAACTCTATCAATAAATAAGACACAGATATGTAATATGAGAATGATATTGTGAAATAATGGAACACATTTTGAAAAAAAGCTTATTATTGTGAAATATATTGCTCTCTGCTATATGAATTTACTTATTATTATGAAATAATATTTCATGGTCATTATTTTTCCCAATAACAGAGATTATTACAGAGACATTTCTGAATGCTCTGAGCTCTTTTTTCCCCGGCTATCCGGCGCAAAGCGGCACAGTTTGTGTGAATGTGAATGTATTGTAATCCTATTCCATTACTTGTTCTGAAACATGCCCCCCATTAACTTTTAATTTACAGAGGGAGAGATATGGATCCTTTCTCGATACATCAAAGAATGAATAATCGCCATGGATGAAAATGAAAAAAAAAGAGAAGTTGGAGCTGAAAATTTACGCGACAAGAAGAAAAAGCTTTAAAAGCAGATGTTGTGAAATTCTTCAGATTAGAAGATTATGCCTTTTGCAGTTCTGCAGGCTCTGACAGCTCTAACATTACGATCAGGGACAGCGAGTCTGGATCCAGCAGCCTCAGGGTCAGTGATGATGGTGACGAGCACCTCTCCCCTTCTATACCCGAGCCAAGTGAAAAGGATGGGAATCAACTGAACAGGTAAACTGGAATAAAATCCGAGGCAGCATTAGCTCAGGCTAGTAAACTACTTATTCATTTTAATTATTATTATTGTAGTCAATATTAATTCAAAATAAGGCTGAGAAAATATTATTTTTAATTAATATTGACTACAATAATTACTAGCATGAGCTGATGCTGCTACTGATTTTATTCCAGATGACCTGTTCAGTTTGATTCTCATCCTTTTCCCTCGGCTCTGGTAGATAAGGGGAGACGTGTTGGTCATCATCAGCAAGCACTGGTTCATCATCACTGACCCTGCTGCACTTGCAGCTTACACTGATAAGTGATATATCTTACACTGACTGCATCAAGATGATCCTCCCTGACTAGCTAAAATATTGTCTTTATAGTTTTATATGTTGTTTGTCTTAATGTTCTTTCCTTTGTTATACAAATATGACCCAATATATGTTGAGTGATACTTCAAATAATATGCTTAAAAAGCATTTATTTCTGTTTTGTGTTATATTTTATTCAAGTAAGTTGTGTTAAAATAAATCTCCACATGAATGAGACAATGTATTATGATGTGGGATGTGGTGAGCTGCTGTGGCCCAGGAAGTCCAGGGACACCTTTTGGTTCCAGTCCGCCCCTGGTGCTACGTCAAAAGTCACAGAAGATGGTGGACTGGTGTGAACTTCAGTCAGTTCTGCTCATTTTAGCAGATCTGATAGAGAGGGATAATTTACCAGTAGACACTGTTCTGCCACCTACTGCATAGGACAAGTATTGCACCATTAGACCTAAATCGATACTTCATGAGTTGATACTTCCATCTGAATAAAGTAGCAACCAATCCCACAGGTGGCTCCACCCTATCGCTCTTGATTGACAGACAAAATCATTCTGCTGAAAAGTCGCATTATGAAATAAATAGGCCATCGGGAAAAATGGGATTTTGAAATAAATACTGACTTTGAAAAAATAACATTTTGGAATAAAAACAGATGGAATTAAATAAAATGCCTCTGCAATAATAAGCTTTTTTTTTCAAAATGTGTTCCATTATTTCACAATATCATTCTCATATTATATAGTTTAATATTATTAATATTATTAAACAAACTGACAGCCTAAGACAAATCACATGCTGCCATCGGTGGAGTGATGAAGTATCTTGCTTTGCAAGACCTTGATCAGTTTTTTTCATTCTTTCACAGGGCAGTTTGCTTGAGCCACTAACACAAGCTAATAGTTAACCATTGACCTCACATAGTGGGTGGAAGATAAGTAAATAATCCTATACTTAATTTAATAAAAAAAATACAATGTTAAAATTTCACTGAATTTTCAGGCAGACACGATTATACCGAAGGATGAGAAAAAATAGAGAGTAGAACCATGATGGCAGTGGTAGCTGAGAGGGCTAAGGCTCTGCGTTACTGATCGGAAGATTGGCAGTTTGAGCCCCAGCTCAACCAGATGGCTGCTGTTAGACCCTTGAGCAAGACAGAATTTCACTGTGCAGTAATGTATATGTGACAAATAAAGGCCTAATTAACTTCTAAATTAAATCTATCCAAAGACAATCCCAAAGTATCAGGGGTAACCCCTAGAGGGCGCCTAGCGCCCAGAGATTTATGTTTGTATTTCCTTTCTGTTTGACTTCAGTTCCCATTATGCACCTCGGTCAGGTGACGTGGGCGCGTCTTGCGTCTGTTGATTTAACCTTGTATATGTCTGTAAGTTTATTTCGTGTTTCCGGTAGCCTTTATATGTGTATATGTGTTTTATTATTAAAGTCTATTTGTTTGTTTGATTTCCCTGTTTGTGTTAAAGAAACATCGATCCTTTAAAACGTGGACCTCTGCATCTATGCCTCGAACCCTAATACATGACAGAATGCAAGACCATAACAGACGCATAGCAGAGGAGCCCTTCCCCCGGGAGATTCTTTTGGGGGGGGGGCAACGATGTTTGCGTGTTGGGAGAACGACGCGGAGGGTCGGATTCCCAAGCGGCGTGGCAGAAAAAGGAGAAGGAGAGCAGGCAGGAAGACGCAGGTCAAGGCGGAGCAGGAGGAGCTGCAGAGAGAGCAGCCAAACTGGGATGGCTGCCAGCTGGCTATACGACGCACGCTGTTCAAGAGTGGCGCACCCCACAGCGAGCGTCAGAGAAGAATGGAGTGTGGACGGGACGTGCAGCGGGGAGCAGCCTCCCAGCTGGAATGGAGCAACTTTGGGCGGAGCGCGGAAAGAAATAGAGAGCGCATTCGAGACCTGCAGGAGCAGGTATACACACTCCAAGGGCTGCTAACGCGGCTAAGCTTCACAGATAGCCCAGACCTGCCAGCTTCTTCGCCCAGGCTAAGTTATGACGGCGAGTTCCTTTACTGGCCGTTCAGTGACGACGACGACAGTGAGTTCTGCTACCCGCTGTACTGCAATGACAGCGAAAGCGAGCTCCGCAGCGGCCACGACGATGACGAGCTCCCTTTTCCGTCGCGCAGCTGCTTCATAGCGCCGCTGAGCACAGCGAGCTCCCGCCGCTGCACCGCGGGGCCGAGCACAGCGAGCTCCCGCTGATGCACCGCGCCGCCGAGCACAGCAAGCTCCCGCCGCTGCACCGCGCCGCCGAGGACAGCAAGCTCTCTCTTCCTCCACCGCCGCCGTCAGGCACCGCCGAGGACAGCGAGCATCCTCTGCCATCGGCGTCGATCTGCGCAGCTGAGGACAGCGAGCTTCCTCTTCCGCCGCTGCCATCTTGCGCCGCTGAGGACCACGAGCTCCCTCTTCCTCCACCGCCGTTGTCTTGCGCCGCTGAGGACCACGAGCTCCCTCTTCCTTTGCCGCCGCGGTCTTGCACCGCCAAGGACAGCAAGCCTCCTCTGCCTCTGCCTTCGCTGCCCTACACCGGAGAGGACGGCACGCTTTCTCTGCCTCCGCCGCCCTACTGCAATGGGGGCATCAGGCCACCAGGCCCACAAGACATCAGAGCCAGCCTCTGGGTGAGAGGGGTAGACAGTGGACACTGGGGGGGATGCCCTGGACCTCCTGTGGCGCCCCGGGGTTGTGCCCTTTGAGGGGGGGTACTGTCAGGGGTAACCCCTAGAGGGCGCCTAGCGCCCAGAGATTTATGTTTGTATTTCCTTTCTGTTTGACTTCAGTTCCCATTATGCACCTCGGTCAGGTAAAGTAGGCGCTCACCTGAACCGAGTTGCTCATTTGTTTTATTATAAATAGCTTGTTTCAGTTCTGGTTTGCATCTTGCATCTGTTGATTTAACTTTGTATATGTCTGTGAGTTTATTTTGTGTTTCCGGTAGCCTTTATACGTGTTTTGGTTTGTTTTATTATTAAAGTCGATTTGTTTGTTTGATTTCCCTGTTTGTGTTAAATAAACATCGTTCCTTTAAAACCTGGACCTCTGCATCTATGCCTCGAACCCTACTACATGACACAAAGAATGAACAGAAACGAAATAAATAAATAAACAAATCCACGCCTATTTTAAATTGTATTAAGAGTAGCGCTGTGCGTTATTATCAATTAATTAGAATTTATGGTTTATGTTGATGTTGAAAAATGAAAATAGATTTTACAATTTCACTTTGGTATGACACCGCGAGCTTTCATAGTTCTGCGATGCCCCCCATGGGAAATACAAAGTACTACATGGCAGCGTGCTCTGATTAAACCAAAGAGCTTGTTTCCAAGAAAGGCACGGTTTCCTTAGTCGTAAGGACATTGTTTGGGTCCGCAACTTTAGACATTGAACAAGACAAAGCCTGCTGTAAAATTTGAGGCAGCATGACTAATTTACTCCAGTGATTAATATTTAATCATTTAAATGAAAACATTATTATTTATTTAACAATACATTTTGTGTGTGTGTGTGTGTGTGTGTGTGTGTGTGTGTGTGTGTGTGTGTGTGTGTGTGTGTGTGTGTGCTTCTACCATGTTGCAATGATGTTGTTTTAATTAAATTCCACCAAAGTAACTGCTTGTGTGCAGGCTACGCAGTCAACCAGTTCACCAGAAACTATTTGCTATTTCTTCTAGACAAGCTACTGGTCAGATTTCTCAAACAATAATATCTTTTGTTGAATATTATAAAATGAAATATCTAATATTTTTGGCTTATCTCATGTCACCATTAGTGACTTCATTCATCATCATTTGATAATTTCATTATCATCATTTCTGTGAACAGCCACATTGACTGTAAATCATGCTGTTGAGCTTCATCTCTCTCTCTCTCTCTCTCTCTCTCTCTCTCTCTCTCTCTCTCACACTTTTTCCTGCCCCAACTTACTGGATAAATAAAAAAGCAAAGTTCTTCCAAAAGCACTTTTCTATATTTGTATAATTCATCTTCTTATTTCTCTATTTGAATATTTTATTTATTTATTTATTTATTTTTTATTATTATTATTATTATTAGTAGTAGTAGTAGTAATAGTATTGTTGTTGCTGTCATTATTATTATTATTATTGTTGTTGTTATTATTAATTAATTGTACACTCTGTTGAAATTCATTCTCGCAAAGAAACACTTCTTTTAGGCCATGGGCGGTCATATAAGCATTTCATTGCATATCATACCGAGTCTGGCTGTGTATGTGGCAAATAAAAATTGAATTTGAATTTAAACATTTGCTCTATATTTGCTATCCTTTATGTGTTGAAAGTTGCAAATGGTGAAATGTTGGACCTCCATTAATCTTACTTACTGGATCAGACTGGATCTGGCATTTTGAAGCCAGATCAACAACCATGAACTCTTTGCCTCTTTGCAATTCTGTCACATTCCAGAATGCCAAACACCCACCCATGCTAAGCTCTTGTCCAGTTTCGTGCTCTGTCATATCATTCATTCCTAAGTTTTGTGATTAACTCCATCACAGTCTCTGTGCTAAGCTCCAATCTGGTTCCTATGCTCAGTTCCTGCCGGGTTCTTATCATGTGCCGCAGCATAAACTCACATAGGATGGTAGAATTGATGCCCTGGGCTACCTGGAATGCCCCATAGTAGTGCTCGACCCCATTACATAGATTTCTTTTCTTTTCTTGGTTTCCAGCATGTATTGATTTTAATCTCATGATTCAGTTTGTCTATTTATTTTACTATTATTTTTATTTAATTTTTTTTTTACTTATTGTAAGGAGATTTCTGAAATACAAATTACCGCATGAGATTATGAACTATGCTTTTACCACTGAATGGTGGCTTCTACTTGGCTGAATGGATAATTTCTGAGCAAATGACTGAGAAAGGGTAATAAAGCAGACATTGAAGGATAATCTAGGTTAGTAATCTAATTTATTTTATTTTTTTTGCATATTTTGCATGTTTGCAGGGCTCCTTATAGTTTAGATTTTTAGTACTAAATATTTTAATCATAGTAAAGAAAAAATATATAGGTTTTATAGTATATGTCTTAAAATAAAAACGAAACAACTTATGATTCTGTGTCAACAAAAATCATAAAGCAGCTTATGTAAATTCTCTCTTTACCCATATATCTATTTCTATCACACGACAGGAAGTGCTTAGACTTCACCACACACCACTCCTCTGTCAGTCAGTCAGTCAGTCAGTCAGTCATTATAGAGGCAGGATGGAGTTCAGTCGTCTCTCTGTGATGCTCTGTGAGTAAATGTTCTCTTTGTGTCTTCATTAGAGTGAATGTTGGGTATAAAGTTGTTCATCTGCAGTCTGAATGTCCTGAGTGATGAGTTTATTGTGTGATTAGGACACTGTGTGTACTTCAGCATGACTGCTCAGGTGGATCAGTGGATCCATATCTGTTATGAGAAGGGTTTAGTTTGATGTGTAACTACTCTCAGTAAGTAAGTTACTTCAACAGGTAAGAGTACAAGTAGTTTAAAACACAGGGTTCATATAATGTAATCAGTGTAAATGAGTCTGTATTGTTGAAATCTTTAACTGTTTTTTTGTGCCCTGATGTCATCTGCTGATTAGTGACAACCTCCCATGATCATCTAATCTGCTAAAAGAAAATGACTGGATGATGTTTCTACTTTCACCAATGCAAGTCATGGCTGGGCCTAAATGTAATGTCTTTAGTCACTGTGGTGGAGCCTCTTGTGATGTTTCTTGTGAACGGTGTTTTATTTTATTTTTTTAACAAAAACTTTAGCATTAGTTTTACTAAGAAACTAATTACATTTGTCATGTATTTTGACTTTTGTATTAAGACACTTCTTAAGGCACACTTGGATAAGAGAAAGGAAGAGAGGTTTTCTATTAGTGTTATGGAATTTTGGGACCAGTTTACATGCCTATGGTTTGTACTGTATGTTCCATACTTTATTGTAAGGTTTGATGGTCTTAATCATGACTCAATCTGACCTTGTTCTTGACTTGATTTCAACCTCTTAATGTCTTAAACTTGTCTCAGGTCTGATATTCTCTGGTCTTGGTTAAGACTCAGTTTATATGGTCTTGACTCCAAATTTATGCTACACTTACCTAAATAAATGGTAAATATAAGTAAATACTCTTGAATATGATGCTATCACCTTTAACTTCACTCCAAACAGCATCAGTCTTAGGTGGAACCATCATAAAAAAAATGGAAAAGACAGCTCAGTAAAGACTTTTGGAGACAAAGTTGAGTAGAGGAATAATTAGTTAGGCAGGTTGTCTGGTTTATTCTCAGTCTTTAGCAGAACAAACATTGTTCAACAAATATTGTTAGAGGACCAGAAACAAATCTGTCTGTATGTCCATATATCTGTATGTCCGTGTAAAGTTTTAAAGTTGGATAGTAGAATAAGCAAATAATGTGCTACGGTAAGCTTTTCTGGCACCAGGAGAAACTCGAGTTGACTGGTGTAGGAGGTGTGAATGTGAATGTGTGAGAGAATAAACTGACAAACAATGACTGTAAATATGGTGGACAAATCCAACTGCATTAATACTTATTGTGTTGTTTTAAACTGGCAAACCTTTGTTCATGCATTTATTGAAGAAAAATTTAACTGTAAGAAGACAGAACATGGGAGTCTTTTAGAGACGAAGCATGTCCATTGAAGAGATAGTGGGCGGGGCAGGTTGTCTGGCTAATGGGTCCTTTTTAGCAGCACAAAATATAGAAAAAACGAAACAGTGCAGGTTAACCAGACTTTACTGAAGGCAAACAATGGGGTAAAGCAAGGTCAAGGTCATTCGTGTCCTGGTGCATGTCCTGTCAGGCTGTACCTTTAAGGAGTGTTCCTTTACATTGACCAACTTGCCAAGGGTCAGCCATTAATGGACTGTGTTCACTGCCCAGCACTTGTGCCTTTAAGTTATGGGCAGTTACTGTACTTCCACTTAGCTGCCATAGAGGTATCAGCCATTGCTTGTTCCCGACTGCTTCTGCAGCAACAGGAATGCAATAGCTGTTTCTGTTTTCTGGTATCAGGTTCCAGATAGGCGGCTACTGAATAGTGGCTAACTGCCATGCAGAAGACACAGAAGTGACTGTAGTATACCTTTGAGCCGAAGCAATCCTCAAGAAACAGAAACAAAAGTGCAACACAGTATGGCTTATTCCAAAGAGAAGGAAAGTAAACTAGGAATATTTAACTTTCAAAGATGAAAGGACAGGTCAATGTGTGTTAACACTTCCTGTGGGATGTTTAACACCAGTTTATCTCATATGTTTGAAAACCATGGACCTAATATAAAGCAGTAATGTGAAGCAACACTATAAGACAAAACATGGGTTGTTAGAGTACAACAATTTGCAGCAGTCCGAGGTGACGGCATGTACTATACCTGAACTGAGAGCCCAGTGTTATGCACTAAAATGCTCCTTCGGTAGGGATTGCCCCTTACAAAATGTCTATAAAAATATCTATTACAACATAATTTAATTAGGGAAAACTGGCTGGAGAGGATTTAATGAAACAGCTGTACTTAGATATCTGCCTGAAGTTAAACAGTAATTTATATCAAAAGGTTGAGTAAAAGAATGTTATGAACAGTTATGTGCTGGATTTAATAGTCTACTTTAATAAGTTACTTATTCAATGAAAACAAACACCTGCACCAATAGATATTAATTAGAAAAGCAAAACTGATTATTTTTACTGAGATTAGTTAAGATTTTCACCACTGAAATCCCAGCACTGAAGTGAAGCTTGATGTCATTTTAAGACAAAACCTATTTTTTATCCAATTTTTGATTTCTTGTCTGTAAATCACTCTCGGATTACCAAACAGGGAGTGTATTTGGCTGACAGATGAAGTACAACTTAGTATAAGCAAGGCATAAGATACACAACCTTACAAAATTTTATTTCTTTGTATTATTAAGGCAGAGAGTTCGACGATACAGAGAGACAGGGAGGCATGTACGTTTCAAGCTTCAACCTTAAATACGTAAAACTGATGATTAAGCAGATGATTAAAGCTGATCATCCTATTTTTAACTGTAAACTTTTAAATATTTCTGCTTTTACCATCAGCAACAGATGACAGCACTTTTTATTTAATAAAAGAATAATTTTCAATGCAAAATCCTGCCTCGTGTCCAAGCTCTTGCAAAAGTAAGAATCCTTGGAAATGACTGGTGTAGACATTTGGAAGTGTAGCTTGGAAGTGAAGATTGTGAAGAGACAATATCACATGTGACAATTTCTTTATCAGCTATGACCTTGGACAAGAACTTCTCAGGTGGAAACTTACCATGGTGGGCACAGTAAAAAAAAAAAAAAAAAAGAAACCTGAAACCTGCCGAAATTTTTCACTTTCTTCAAAATTTGCTTTTACAGACATCACCACAGTTGTTTCATATTGTCCAAAAAAAACACAGGAGTATGATACTCATGTCCACTTTTCACAAAAACGCAGCTGTGTCATCAGCAAGTGACAAAAAGCTGATAATTATCTTCGACAATAATAAAAACAAAGGTGGAGTGGACAAGCTGGACAAGCTGACTGCCACCTACACTACACTTGCCAGATAATGATGAGGAGATGGCCAATGGTTGTGTTTTATAACATTCTAGATGTGTCTGCATACAATGCATTAGTGTTGTGGACCCACATTCACCTAGGGTGGAACTCAACTAGAGTTTGCGCAGAATGTTTCTTGAGGAGTTAGGAAGTTCCCTTGTCAAGGCACACATTGAGTGAAGGGAACAGTTGCTCCAGGACCCAGTCGTTACAGCCTTGGTCAGACAGCTGCAGAGCTCACGTAGCACTCCTTCCACACCATCAGCAACACAAAGAGCATCAGTGCCTGCATCCTCTTCAGCCAGCACTGCCTCAACATCAACCTGCACTGCCACTGCCACAAGCCCACTGAGGCCACCTGATTCTACAAGAAAGAGGTGTCAGGTCTGCCCTAGCAATAAAGACAGAAAGACAAACGTACTCTGCTTCTACTGCAAAAAAATATATATTTGCAAAGAACATACTAAAAGTGTCACTTTTTGCCCCAAATGCATCTAAATGCACATGCATGTTCTTGCACACAAAGAGGTTTTTTGGAACTAGTGCCTCATTTCTATTGGTTTGATTTGCTTGATTGTTCGTTGTTTGTTTGACCTTGCAAATCGACATTTTGAGATTTACTTGTTTAATATAAATAGAAAGTTAAAGTTATTTTTGAAAATGCTTTTTTTTGCCTTTTTATTTGTAATAAATATATATACATGGGTCAAATTTAGCCCATAACACCATAGATGTTACTATAGTAATTAAAATTATAATAAAAAAATATATATAACAAATTTATTTAAGAGATGTGTTCTAATACGCCTCAGTAATAGTCAGGTAACATAACAACCTTTCATTTATTCACATAATTCTCTTGAGGTTCATTTAATCTTTTTTTTTTTTTTTAATGAGAGACATGATTCTGTTATACTGTTCAAGTAAAAGCTAATGAGGTTACAGCAAAAACATTAAAAACATTCTTTTAATGGACAAGGAAGCGTAACAAAGTAACCAAGAGGTAAGAGAAAAAAAATGAATGATAAATAATTGTTTTGAGGGTAATATGGCTGATTAAAGACACGGGTCAAAACCGACCCGTTAACATAAGAGATAGTAACAGAAAGCTAACATTAGAGGAAGGTTAAGTTCAGTCTTCATTTGTCATTTATACATTGCTGCACAGTGAAATTCTTTATTTTTCACACATCTATCTATGCCAGCTTTTTTTTTGTTAGTAGGCCAGGGTCAGGTTTTATTATAAAGAACCCCTGAAGGAGACAAGATTAATAGCCTTGCTCAAAGGCCAAACAGCAACATTAATCTACCTCCTGTTAGAAATAAGTTAGATTTCTTTTAAAAAAAAGAATATTAATAGGAAATAAATATGGAATAAAATAAGAAATAAAACATCCTTACTGTGTTGCTTATTTCAATTGCATTAGTTTTTATAATTGTTTTATGTTAGGTTTTACACGTCTCTCTTCTGTGTTTAAGGTGAATCTCCTCCAGTCTCTCTGAACATCAATCCCAGCAGAACTCAACACTTCACTAATGACTCTCTCTCACTGAGCTGTGAGGACCAGAGTAACTCCACTGGATGGACAGTGAGACGATACACACAGAATAACACAGTGTCAGATTGTTCATGGTGGGGATCAGTTACAGGATCTACATGTAATATCAACATCCTCAACACATCCTACACTGGAGTTTACTGGTGTGAGTCTGAATCTGGAGAAAACAGTAACCCTGTCAACATCACAGTGCAGGGTGAGTCTTCATGTAGTGGGTTTACTCTTACACATGAAAGAAAATGTTTATTTAAAATATTCAGTACTCTTATAATTTATGGAATTATGAATATATGTAAATGTGTATGCATTTTGTACGATGTATGACACCTAAACTGGTGACAATAATGAAATGTGTAACTAACTGTTCAGGAAGTTCACAAAGTTTCACTAAGTTTATTTTTTAAAATATTTAAACAGCGTTTGTAAAATGAAATGCAAGGATACTAACAAATTATTTCTATTTTGTTTTGTGTGTTCAATAGTATAACACGTACACCAAGTAGACGTACACTAGGCCTATGTTACATAGCTGCACATATCATTTTTCTCTCAGAGGCATTATTTCCTTTTTTTTCCCCTTTTATTTTCATTTTCAATTCAAAGTATATCTTTTACCAGTTTTAATCTCAGTCTGTGAAGACTACACAAGTTTTAAGTTAGTAATATTGTACATTCGCTTGTCTGTGCTCTAGATGGTGATGTGATCCTGGACAGTCCTGTCCATCCTGTGACTGAGGGACGTCCTCTGACTCTACGCTGTTTATATCGCAACACAAATTCCTCAAACCTCCGAGCTGATTTCTATAAAGATGGATCAGGACTACAGGAGAAATGATCATCCATAACGTCTCAAAGTCAGATGAAGGTTTCTACCACTGTAAATACACAGGGGTAGGAGAGTCACTGAAAAGCTGGGTCTCAGTCAGAGGTGAGGAATAAGTTGAATGTTCATTTTACATACAACTGTGTATTACTTGACTTGATATCTCTACATAATGTAAGCTTTAGGGCTTATGTAAGTTTAGTAAACAAAACACTATACTTTTAGTGTAAATACATTTATTTGTACTGCATATGGAGCTAAACATACATTTTATCATGAACAAAGCAGCATTATAATTATTTATCCCATGTCAGATCCATCACATGTAGAAGCTCCATTCTCAGTGCTCATGCTGATCAGTGGTGTGGTGACGTCCTTTCCATACCTGCTGGTGTCCGTCATTCTGCTGCTCATATTTTACAAAGCTCGAGGTGAGAACACTTTCAGTATGTCTCTAGTAACATTTTTACTTTACTTTTCACTATGATCTTATTCTCACTATCTTTCTCAAAACACTTGTTAAATTGAATTTACAATAATGTTTAAATGTAAGTATAATTTGATAAAAAAAATAAAGAGTATATTTGCACTTTACCTACAGTAACTGTACAATGTAATTTAGTACAAATGTTAAAAAAATGTGCAGATGTGTATTCCATAAGGACATAGGTTTAAATAGGACGAGGTAACATTTTAATAGCAAAAGGAATACATTATAAATTGTTTGTAATAATTAATAAAGAGTCTCTGATCTACACTTTGCTTTTTTGTTTTCCCGTCACCTGTTTACTTAATTGTCATTTATATACCTAAAAAATGTGTTTGGGATGAGTTAGTTACTTTTCTGTCGTAAACAATTCAAATACATTTCAAATAACTGGAATTGCTTTGTATTATTTCTCTAAGAGCTCACACGGGACAGAAGAAGTTTGAGAATACAGTCATAGAGGAGTGAGAAAAATTTATTTATTTAAAGAGCATGCGCTTACTCTAAATATAAATGAATATAATTATTATGCTTTGTGGGATTTTTTTTTAAATAGTTGTTTGTCAGTTAACTGCTCAGCATGTTATGGGCACCACCTTTGTTCTGATCATAGAACTAGTTCTGTACTTTCACATCTAAGTTGTGTTTAATATACAGAATTGTATATGGTTCATTTACATAATTCAGAATCAGAATAAAAATGTATACTGTAATATTTTCCAGTGTAATTTGTGTTTTTCTGTAGATCTGATTACAGTCAGAGCGGTTATAAAAAACAATAAAATAAGACCATTTTGAACTGTTACCCAGTGCAATTAGGTCTGAAGTATAACTCTTGCATTGTTTGTTTATTTTATTTTGTATTTTTACAAACACAGGGGACAGTGACCGTGTTCGAGAGCAGAGACCAGCACAGAAATGTGGTTCATTTTCTATTGTAGTGTAGTGGGTTAAATTCAGCAGTGGAGAAAGGGAGGAAATGTGAAGGTGAAAATGTCAACGCAATAACTAATACTTTATTTTTAAACCATTGATATGGAGGGAAAATTTAACCCCCCTGATACTCACTCAAAATTTGTTCTGTCTGAAAATCCCCTTTTGAAGCCTCAGTCTCTGCAGATCAAATTGAAGACAAAATCCCTGTGACTACAGAAGCTCTAAACCTGCCATGTACTTCCCTAATAAACATCACCATTCACAGTGTAGTCACTTTTAGAGCCTGTGACTAAGAATTTTAGTGCACAGGTTTGTATTTGTACATTTTTGTGAATTTGTACCAACCATTTCATGAGTTTTTTATTATTATTAGTTTTATTAGAGCTGCAGAAGAGATGGCTGAAGGTGATCCATATTGTTACTGAATAAGGAATTCTGCATACGTTTTGATGTTTTATCACTTATGAAAAGACTTGAGCCACTTAAAACATCTATTAATCACACTATAACTACAGCGATCCACCTATGACTATTGTCTATTAATGTCTTTTATTTTTTAATTAATTAATTATTAATTATTATTATTATTTATATTATTTTACAAAGTACATTTTCTATGATCTAAAGATTGTCTAGGTCCTGGAAAGTTTCACCAAATACATACTAATGTAGTTGGTTTATTCACCATTACTGATTACATATTCAATTGGCATTAAAAACTCATCTTACTCATCTTCTATACCGCTTTATCCTGTATTTAGGGTCACGGGGGGCCTGGAGCCTATCCCAGGAGGTTTAGGGCACAAGGCGGGGTACACCCCGGACAGGGTGCCAATCCATCACAGGGCACAGACACACACACTCATTCACACACTACAGGCAATTTTGGGACGCCTATTAGCCTAATCTGCATGTCTTTGGACTGTGGGAGGAAACCGGAGTACCGGAAGAAACCCACCAGGTACGGGGAGAACATGCAAACTCCATGCACACAGAGACGGGAAAAAAGCATGACTGGGAAGTTAAATTTAACTAAGTCGCTCTTTAGATCCAAACATACAAACAAGCGCTTCTCCATAGTTTTGCTGGTTTCTGCTCACTCGCGCGCACACAGACACACACACACCCACACAGACACACACACACCCACACAGACACACACACACATACACACAAAAACACCCCACAAAAATCACCTTTACATTACTTTTAATTCTTTTAATATATTCAGTATTTTTTTCAATTGTTATGAATTGTGACGACATGAGTACAATCAGTCTTTATTGAAGTTCTTACTCCGGCAAACAATATCAAATGCACTGTAAAAACTCCAACTATATAAATGTTGAATGAATTAATATTGTATTGTTGGCCCAACTTCTTACAGTGGCATTTGTTGAGACAACAAATAAAATGGTGTTCTGGGAAAAAAAAAGACATAGACGAGGATCTTTTCTTAAAGGTAAAGATTGATCTGTTCCATTTCAGAGCATGATTTCTCCCCCTAGCCATAATCTCATTCTGAGGTGTTTGTGAGATGTGTTAGGGTATAGGGTATTTTTGGCTCAGGTCAGCAGGAAAGGTCATCATCATGGGATCGTGCAGAAATGCTACCCCCGCATGCTCCATCTCACCATCCTGCTCACTTCTGCCTTTCGCCAGCCATGTGCCTGCTTGCCAGCTGGGCACTGCCACCGGACTTCCACATGCACACCTTCACTCTCTTTGTTACATGCCGTGGTATGGAGAGCCGCACCACGAGATGTTTTTAATTATGAGAGCCCTGACGCAGGGCTTTAGAGGGGGTCAACTAATAGGAGTATGTGAGAGCGGTTATGATATGCATGGGAAGACCTTTCCGTTTGGAGATAGTGTGTGATAATTAATTAAGGAACTTAAAAGGAAACAAATAAAAACTGAAAACACAATAATAAACGGAGCTCTGCCGTCTATGTGAGAGCAGAGGGGCTGTGGAAAATAAAACAAATACTTATGTTCCTCTCGGGGCATATGCCTTTACCGAGGATTTATAGAGAGAGGGAGAGTTTGTGCTTGGTGCACTTTAATATATATATAGTACAGACCAAAACTTTGGGCACACCTTCTCATTCAAAGAGTTTTCTTTATTTTCCTGACTATGAAAATTGTAGATTTACACTGAAGGTATCAAAACTATGAATTAACACATGTGGAATTATATACATAAGAAAAAAGTGTGAAACAATTGAAAATATGTCATATTCTAGAAAATACTTCTTAGCCACCTTTTGCTTTGATTACTTCTTTGCACATTCTTGGCATTCTCTTGATGAGCTTCAGGAGGGTGTCATCTGAAATGGTTTTCAATTCACAGGTGTGCCGTGTCAGGTTTAATAATTGGGATTTCTTGCCTTATAAATGGGTTTGGGACCATCAGATTTGTTGTGCAGAAGTCAGGTGGATAAACAGCTGGTAGTCCTACTGAATAGACTGTTAGAATTTGTATTATGGCAAGAAAAAAGCAGCTAAGTAAAGAAAAACTAGTGCCCATCATTACTTTAAGAAATGAAGGTCAGTTAGTTCGAAAAATTAAAAACTAAAGTGCAGTCACAAAAAGCATCGAGCGCTACAAAGAAACTGGCTCACATGCGGATCGCCCCAGGAAAGGAAGACCAAGAGTCGCCTCTGCTGCGGAGGATAAGTTCATCCGAGTCACCAGTCTCAGAAATCGCAGGTTAACAGCAGCTCAGATCAGAGAGCAGGTCAATGCCACACAGAGTTCTAGCAGCAGACACGTCTCTAGAACAACTGTTAAGAGGAGACTGTGTGAATCAGGCCTTAGAATTAGGCCTTAGTGGTTTCCTAGCAGTAGAATATCTGCTAGGAAACCACTGCTAAGGACAGACAACAACAAGAAGAGACTTGTTTGGGCTAAAGAATACAAGGAATGGACATTAGACCAGTGGAAATCTGTGCTTTGTTCTGATGAGTACAAATTTGAGATCTTTGGTTCCAACCACCGTGTCTTTGTGCGACGCAGAAAAGGTGAACGGATGGACTCTACACGCCTGGTTCCCACCGTGAAGCATGGAGGAGGAGGTGTGATGGTGTAGGGGTGCTTTGCTGGTGACACTGTTGGGGATTTATTCAAAATTGAAGGAATACTGAACCAGCATGGCTACCACAGCATCTTGCAGCGCCATGCTATTCCATCCAGTTTGTGTTTAGTTGGACCATAATTTATTTTTCAACAAGACAATGACCCCAAACACACCTCCAGGCTGTGTAAGGGCTATTTGACCAAGAAGGAGAGTGATGGGGTGCTGCGCCAGATGACCTGGCCTCCACAGTCACCGGACCTAAACCCAATCAAGATGGTTTGGGGTGAGCTGGACTGCAGACTGTAGGCAAAAGGGCCAACAAGTGCTAAGCATCTCTGGGAACTTCTTCAAGACTGTTGGAAGATCATTTCAGGTGACTACCTCTTGAAACCAATCAAGAGAATGCCACGAGTGTGAAAAGCAGTAATCAAAGCAAAAGGTGGCTACTTTGAAGAACCTAGAACATGACATATTTTCAGTTGTTTCACACTTTATATTAAGCAACATTGCTTATGATTTTTTTTCATAGAAAGATATAAACTCTTGAAACATTCGAAGGGGAAGTTACAATATTCAACACACCCATCCTCTATTTTGTAGTAGTCTAGTATTGTGATCCTTTAACACACATTGCTGCTCAGTCAGTGAGTCATTATAGAGACAGGATGGAGCTCAGTCGTCTCGCTGTGATGCTCTGTGAGTAAATGTTCTCTTTGTGTCTTCATTAGAGTGAGTGTTGGGTATAAAGTTGTTCATCTGCAGTCTGAATGTCCTGAGTGATGAGCTTATTGTGTGATTAGGACATGTGCTGAATGCTGCAGAGTGACAATGTGATCGTTTTAAGATAATCACAATCTGCACAATTAAGTTCATTAATGACAGAATAGTGACTTTTGAACATCCAGAAATTTGTATTAGATGTATGGAATAAGAATGAATCGAATGTGTATGGTGTGTCTGTAATGTGTTGTTTTCAGGAATAATTTGAAAAAAAAAAATTATATTTGTGACATGCTCTCATTTCTGTTAAATTTTTAGTGCTGTTTTCACTTGTACCAGCGGCTGATCCACAAGGTGATTTATATACAGTTTATCTTTTATATTGTGTCATTTTTATAATTGTATAATTGAGGCTGAGATAGTTGTATACAAATTGTCAACTGCCATTCAATTTATGTTCTTCGTAATTTCACAAGAATTATTTCCACTTAAATAATATAATAATATTTACATAAATATTGGTAATATGAATAAAATATAAAATGTAAATTTAAGGTGTGGATACATAGTTATATCTGAGTTTCAGCGTTTTTTAACTGAACATTATAACATGCATTGTTATAGAATTTGGTATTTTAACACAAAACAACATTGATGTGGACATATTTCACAAATAATTAGTCAAGCAAAGCTGATTATTGTATATGTAGATGAACATTTTAAAAGTAAAGCTAAAAAGGCCTCTGAGTGGCTGGCTGCAGTCCAACAGTAACCCCACCCATTCTCATGTTACTCAATGGGAAATGGGGCAATCGTATTTTAAGTTACATCTATCATAGTTAATATAATTTCGGTTCACAGTCAAGTCTCCCCAAAATATAATTTTTTTTATTCATAGATGAATTTTCTAGTTGTTATTTCTTGATAAAAAAAAGTCCATCATTGATGATTTAATCAAAAACATTGCAGTGAAAGAGTATGTTGTTCTTACATCAGCACATGTTTGTTTGTTTGTTTGTTGGGTTTTAAGTGGGTAGTCACTAGAAATTTAATGTGACTGAATGAATTGGTGGCATAAACCATGACAACTACCCCTAGCTAAATGTAAATATAAATTGATTGTAAGACCTCTGGCAGTATGGTGGTGTATTGGTTAGTACTGTGGGCTCACACCTCCAGGGTTTGGTTCCCACTTTATGTCTGTGTGCATGGAGTTTGCATGTTCTGGCTTGGTGGGTTCCCTCCCACAGTCCGAAGACCAGACTAGGATAATTGGGATTTCCAAATTGCCAGTGTGTATGTGTGTGTTTGGGTGCCATCCAGGTTGCATCCCGCTTAATGCCCTAAGTTCTCTAATATTAGCTCCAGACCTTGTGTGACTCCTTCAAAATAAGCAGTATAGAGAATGAGGTAGTCAGGGTGTGACCTTAGCAAACACTCAGTGTAACTTGATAAAGTCTTTTTTTTTATTTTTATTTTTTATTTTTTTATTTTTTTATTTTTTGGCATTCATGGATTAGCAATAGATGGAGTGCAAAGTATAGATTTATAACATAAGGAGTGTGTCACTACATCTGAACGTGCCAAGTATAAACCAGACCTTCTCTTCCATCCACTCCTCTACAGACTGCATTTGCTTTATTATTATTATTTAAAAAATATTTTGTGATGGTCATCTGCCTCTCTTCACCTCTGTGTGCACCAAAATCTACATTATTATGTATAATATTTCTACAGTGATGCCTAAAGCTGTGGTGTCCATAACACCTGATACACACCTGTTCACTGGAGAGAGTGTTATTCTCAGATGTGACATACAGGGAGGAAGAGAAACTCAGGGGACAAACATCTGGTATAAGAATAACAGGATCTATCAACATGGAGAATCAATAACTATCTGGTCTGCTGCAAACACTGACAGTGGTGACTACACCTGCCGAGGACAGTATTCACAGATCAGTGCTGCTGTTAGACTGACTGTATCAGGTGAGGCTGTGAGTTTGTTTTTGTCCTTAAAATCTTATAATTATTAGAGGATTTGGGTTTTGAGCTGTCAGTGACTGAGGATTGATCAGTGCTGATTTTATTTCTCTGTGTAATCTGCTCATTTCTTTAACAAGAATCATCATAAAGTTTGTAATATCACCTGGGATTTATATAAAATATGTGAGATACCTGAGCAGCTTCCCTGTGATTGAGCTCCCTAGTATTTTGTTCTCCTTAAAAGAAAGAAAATTACCACAGAAAATGTCACATGAAAAAATGTGCTGTGCATGTTGTTTTATTCCATCAAATTTTATAACACAACTCTTAGGTCTGGCTTAGTAATCTGATTGGACAAGAGGCTTTCCACAAGTGGTGATAATATACAGCAACAGCACTGTGACATTAAACTCTAGCTGCATTCTGGCCAGTTTTTAGCTTGTATTTCAAACTGAACTGGTGATTCAATTCAATTCAATTTTGTTTATATAGCAATTTTGTTTATTAATTTTATTTAGCGCTTTCATCGTCGCAAAGCAGCTTTACACCATCAAAAGAATTATTTACGTTTGTATGAAATGTGAATGGTCAGATTGTCCCTGATGAACAAGCCGAGGGCGACAATGGCAAGGAAAAACTCTCTGAGATGGCAATAGGAAGAAACCTTGAGAGGAACCAGACTCAACAGGGAACCCATCCTCATCTGGGTGAAACAGAAAGCAGGAATTGATCTGCATTCATACTGTGTGTTAGGTGGCAGGCAGTTCAGTATAATAGTTGTTAATAGATGTTAATGGATGTTAATATGTCCAGGTAGTTATTGGAGGCTCAGGTAGACCTGTAGGAAATTCCAGTCCTGAACTAACAAGCGACTCTTGCCAAGTCTGCAGAGAAACAGCTGTCAACATCAGTCGAGGCCAGAACCGTCTTCATAGTATAGTAGAGTGAAATCATCCCCAGACACCGGACGCATCCCAAAGAGACACACGGGGCATCCATGTGACCATATCTCCAACCAGAAACAGGGCACCAGGATGAGTCAGACAGATCCAGATGGCAGAGGGGGGGTCTGGATCAATGGCAGCTCAGGTGATGTCACAGGGTGTCCAAATGGAATGATTTCATCAAGAGAAGTTCCTTTAAACATTCACTGTAAAGGAAGAAGGGATCATTGTGGAATGAAATGCAGTGAGAGAGGATAAATGAAAAGCTCCACACACACAGACACATACAACTGCACACACACACACACACACACACACACACACACACACACACACACACACACACACACACACACACACAGAAACTGTTCTGATTTACAGGACATTGTACATGATCTGTGATCATCAGCTGCTTGTTATCAATATACAAAATGTCTGTATTTTCCGTAATAGAAATTGAAAGAACAAATCCTTTGCCACACAGGTTCATCATCCTGCATGTTCATGATGTTCATATTCTCAATCTTTAGTTAAAAACCAAACCTTTCATTTCACGCAAAAAAATAAAATACAATAACACCGGAAAACATACAACTGTAATAATTTTGTAGCAAATGTTAAATCTGCTGCTTATGTTGTAAAAGTAAAGCATCTCTGACTCCATCATCATTTCATCTCAACAGCAAAACCCAAACCGACTGTGAAAGTGAATCCTCAGAGCTCCATCTACACTGGAGACACCGTCACTCTGACCTGTGAGCTGAAGCAGGGCACTGGATGGGAGTTTCTCTGGTACAAATATAATCAGCAGTTACAAGATTTCAGCATTGAACCAGTAAACACCAACACACTCACTGTGACAGTGAATAATACAGGAGTGACAGTGTATAAGTGTGTAGCACGCAGGTATAACACCTGGGCAATCACACACTACTACACAGAGTACAGCAGTAAAGTCACGGTTACTGCAACAGGTACAACATGATTTTATTATATTTCCAAGATGATGGAAAAGTGTAGATGTGGTGAGAATTAAAAAAGTATGAATAACTGTCACAATACTTATATTGTGCTACATCATTATATAGCATTTAAATAATGTTGAAAAATATTGTTAATTAGTTTCAAACAGGATTTGTAATTTGGGACCAGAGAGGTTTTTATAAATTTTTCTGTCCATTGAATTTTACATAATTTTTTTTTGCTTGAAACTCCATGGTCTGTTCCATTCCAAAGTGTACTTCACAGGGTGCTCCCTACTCCCTGCTCCGATTGCAGGGAATGTCGGTGAAGGGAACTCCCCTTGACAAAACTCCACCAATCGGAATACCATGAGAAGTTACCAGTGCAGACATTACTTCCTCCTTGCGTTACCATGGTAACATAAGCACTTCGGATTCCTCGTTGCTGCTGTGAAAATTTTACACTACAGACATTAAATATTGAATAACAATAACTCATACCATTATAAAACATACTATTGAAACATGTAGAACTTAACTTATAAAATAACGTATTGCCTAACTATTATAATAATTGGTTAAAGATGTACAGAGATTTGTAATTTTTTTTTTTTTTTTGTATTAATAGCCTGTATGTACATTCAAATAAAGACTGGAGCCAGGGTAAAACTTTCGATATTTACTCCAACGTCCATTGAATGTGAGTAAAATGACAATGCTTGACAGGGCATGAACATTACAGAAAAGCAAGAGTGTGTGTGGTTCTGCCCACGAGCTTCCACCTTCATCCGAGGGCCTCAGTGGAGGCTCCACCTTCGTTCGAGGGCCTCAGTGGAGGCTCCACCTTCGTCCGATGGCCTCAGTGGAGGCTTCACCTTCGTCCGAGAGCTTCACTGGAAGCCCTGGCCGCAAGGAGGACACAGCGCTACATCGGCTGCCCAGCTAGGAGGACATCCCAGTGCTGCATCCGATGCTCTGTTGATAGGAGCAATCCAGAGCTGCCTACGCCGCCCGGTCTCCATGATCCGGAGCTGTCTCATCAGCCAGGTCCACAGACAGGAGCCAGGAATGCCTCCACCATCCGGCTGCGACGTCATGTGTCCATCACCGCTCGACCCCGAGAACGAGTTATTGCCATCTCCGATGCCCAGCATCGAGGACGCGTCGCTGCTGCATCTGCCGGCCAGCGCTGAGGATAAGCCAGTACCGCATCGGCCGCCCGGATTAGGGGACAACACAGCGCTGCACCTGCTGCTCGAGACACAAGAGCAATCCAGCGCTGCCTCCACCGTCACTGCTCGGGGAGCTAGATCGCCGGCGTCATAAGTTGGGTGAAGGGACCAGGGACGTTCAACAGGGACCTCCAGTAGCGCTTTGGGGGAAGAGAGTTTTTTTTTTTTTGTGGGAGCAGGGGGGTACTGTAAGGGACTGCCATTAGAGGGCACTGTGGACATGGGTATTTTTTAGTTTTTGTAGTTCTGTTTGTAGACTGATTTTCCCAGAAGGCACCTCAGTCAGGTGATGACTGAGCTCACCTGAACCGAGGTAGCCCATTAGAGTAGTTATAAATAGCTTGTTGTTCTGGGAAACTTGGTTGAGTATTAATTATGTCAGGAGGGTTGTGAGGTTTTGTTGGATGTGGTTTTTGTTTTGTGTTTTAGTGTGGCTTTGGTTGAGTTTGGTTTTATGTTAAGAAGGCTCTATGTGGTTCTAATTAGTGTGTGTGTTTTAAGACTGTGTGTGTGTGACGCAGTCTGCATGTGGGTTCTCAGCCTATGCCTGCTCTAAGCCCTTGTACGCCCTTGGAGTGTGTGAGTTTCGCTCACAGGAGCGCGAGTGAACGTGTTTCTGCTCGTAGGAACGCGAGTGAGTGTGGTTTCGCTCGTAGGAGCAGAAGTGTGTGTGGTTTGCTCATAGGAGCAGGAGTGTGTGTGGTTTCGTTCATAGGAGCCGGAGTGTGCCGGAGACTGTGTTTTATGTTTGATGAGTTTCCATGCTTGATTTGTTTTCTGTTCATGTCTTGTTTTATGCTGTTATTAAAAGACTTTTTTTTGGTAATAACAACCCTCTGCATCTATGCCTGCCCTTCTTAAACCCTCAGCATTAACAACAGTCAGAACTGTTTGTGACAGGGACCTTCAGCTTGTTTTTTCTCATTGTTCCCAACATGGTCAGAAGTTCTTTACCCAGGGCGTACAATGTAAAATAAATAAATAAAGTTAATATTATGATCATTCAGTCTTATAGCCATGTCTGTCACGGACGAGCGGAGGTTGACCAGAATACTTAGAAGTTAGTCCGTGTAGCGTGGATGGTAACCCCAAACGTGGAAGTAGCGCGAGCAGGCAGGATAACCATGCGCAATCTAAGAACTCTCTTTTGCAAAGAGCAAGGATCTACACAAATAAATCTGTGTTCTAGCAACACACACTCAATCAGAAAGATAACCCGTATCGGTGAGTACTCACAGATAATCCGGTGATGAATTGACAAGGATATGGACAAACTCAATGACTGAACGATGTGAAGCACCATCTTGTTTCCTTTTATGCTTCCTGAATCGCAACCATACTACTTCCGGGTCCTAGTGCCAGTCACGGTGAGAGTCCCCTCATTCCATGATTGTTTCAGGTGCTTCCCCAGGGGAGTTACCAGTGTACACTTGCATGTTCCAGGCATAGCTGGACTGTGCACCATATTTTGATACTGTATTTGGTCATTTGTTTGGCATGTATTGTCTAAAAGGACAACTGAAAGCACTAACAAAATGCAACTAGACAGGTCCCCCATAGTCAGGTCAGGACCTGGATTGTGAAGAAAGGATAATCAATGAACCCATTTGTCCATTAAATCCCATATTGCTGTGAGTTTGTCACACTTTAGTTGGACCATAATAATTTTGCATTTTTGAAAGGTATTGTGTTTGCTGGTGGGTGAAACACAACAGGAGGGTCAACACAGATGTTCTCATCAAAGGATGTTGCCTCATAATCAGTGTCCTCCTCAACATGAGAAATGGTTCTGAAGCCTGCTGTTATACTTTTTTTTATGTTTGCTCCACCCATATGTTGGGTGAATTATCAATATTTTCACAGGAACCATATTTTTACAAGTACGAAATGTCAAAATTCTTGATTCTTGAAAGAATGTTTTCCCCTCACCTATGTTAAGTGAATTACTGTATCAGTAGTTCTCGCAGTAAAGTTATGGTTATGTTAGGTTATTGCTCTAAAGCTTTTTGAAAAGTATAAAATTCCATGTTATAGTGACTAAAATATCATCCAAAATGACCAAAACTAATGAATAAAAAAAAACATGTGTACAGGATACATGTTTTTAATATAAAATTTACATTAATCCAGTTATTCTCATTAAATAAGGAAAATTCACCGAATACAAAGCCAATAATAATAATAATAATAATAATAATAATAATAATAATAATAATAATAATAATAAGTCAATAATTTATTTTAAGACTTTAAACATTGAATGGGCTCAAAGATAATAGATGGGTTAAGAATAAATAATCAACACTCAGAGAGAAATAATAATAATAATAATAATAATAATAATAATAATAATAATAATAATAATAATAATAATAATAATAATAATTAATTATGGAGAAATGTATTTTATGTACTTTAATTGATGGAAGGCGTCTCCAGTGTCAGCACTTTATAACAGTCAGAGATAAAGCTGTAGCTTTGAAGTTTCCAATATCAGGGATGGAAAGGCATTTAACATTTTGATATTAAACAAGAAAGGAAACATAAACAGCACTACAAGGAAAGGCCTGCATTTCTACTTCTACTAGTGAAAGAGTGCAAGGATGCAGCAGGAAGCAGCAGGAGAATTAAGAGAGGGTGATGCCAGGATTTTAATGCTGGCATTTGACACAATCTGCTTCCACCAAATGTGACTGTTCATGTTTATTCCAGCTCGTCATGATGACATTGATGGCGTTGATGCAAAAATAAATTAAAATAAACTTCAGTGGGGAACTCTATTCTGCATGTCTTTGAACTGTGGGAGAATATTAAAGTACCCAAAGTAAACCCAAAAAGCACAGGCAGAACAAACACACACACACACACACACACACACACACACACGCACATGAGGCGAAGTCTCACGGGGAAAAGGGACATTTTATTTAGGAAAAAAGGAAGGAAAGAGGAATCAATGGTGTTGAAGTGACACACACAGGTAACTACACCTGTAGAGGAGCGGATGTGTGATGCTGTTACACTGTAAGATGTGAATTTGCTTTGGTGACAATAAAAAGTTAAATTTGACATTTTTTAAATATAAATGTTTATTTAATACATTTGCATATTATTTTTTGTTTCCTGTGTATCAGAGAGACCACAGGCAGTACTGAGTGTATCTCCACAGAGCTGGATGACTGAAGGAGACTCAGTGACTCTAAACTATGAGGTTACAGACTCCTCTACAGACTGGAGGACATTCAGCTGGTTCACAGTGGTTCCCTACAGATATGGTGTGTATCAAATAAGAAATAGTCATGTCTCTACCATGTACTGTATGTGGAGCTCCTCTCAGACAGCAGCAGAGGATCTGGAGGCTCCTACACTCTCAGTCCTGCTGCTCTTAAACACACAGGAGTTTATGTGTGCAGAGAGGAGAGAGAGGAGAACCAGCTTTGTGATGCTGATTTTATTAATGTATCATGTGGACATATTCCTAGTTTTACATTAAACCTTTCTGTATTCATGTAGTTTATGTCACTTTGTGTCTTTCCTTTGTTCATTGTCTCAGTTTTGATTTTCTTTCTTTTCTTTTTTTTTTTTAAGCATTCATAATTATAGATCACCCAGTGTCTGTCTATGTAACATTCCATGCTTTGGACTGTTTATTTAATTACCAGATTAACAAACATCATTCTGATCACACATGCACTTGTATCCTCGTTGCATTGTATATTGATTTATTTGTATCCCCATGTCTCTCTTCTGTGTTTAAGGTGAATCTCCTCCAGTCTCTCTGATCATCAATCCCAGCAGAACTCAACACTTTACTAATGACTCTCTCTCACTGATCTGTGAGGACGAGAGTAACTCTACTGGATGGACAGTGAGACGATATAGTGAGAGAGTGTCAGATCATTCATGGTGTGGATCAGTTACAGGATCTAGATGTGAAATCAGCTCCCTCTCCACATCCTACACTGGAGTTTACTGGTGTGAGTCTGAATCTGGAGAAAACAGTAATCCTGTCAACATCACAGTGCAGGGTGAGTCTTCATCTAGTGTGAGTTTACTCGTAAAAGAAAAAAAAATCATGAATCTTTACATTTTTACAAAATTCTGAATATTGAGGTGTGACTGCATTTTCCCCAAGGCTAAGTGCATGTTTAAGTTTATGCTTATTGATAGAGTGTAACACCTGTGCCACCGCAGTACTGGGGAATAAGATCTAGCTAGCCGGATTACTGAGCTGGCACATTATCCACCTAGTGTGTCTACATGTGTATTGTTTTCACCTTAACACTAAATTAACAGCACCTGTGTTGCCTTGTGTGTCTCACTATTTAAATCAAGTCAAGTCAAGTCAATTTTATTTATATAGCGCTTTTAACAATTGACATTGTCGCAAAGCAGCTTTACACAATAAAAAGAAGTAAGTCTGTATGCAATGTGTATGAATCAAAATGATAAGATTGTCCCTGATGAGCAAGCCGAGGGCGAT